>CAJQUW010010285.1:0-38556 GCA_907163375.1 Prostheceraeus crozeri
ACACAGGGATACCGTCCATGGTTTTAGTGAATTTCTAGGAGTTTTGCTGTATAATTTAGTAAACTTATGTCTCTGTCAAGCATACGGACTTTAAAAATACAACGCTGACTGATGAATGATGCTCAATATATTCCTAGCTTGGATAACAAGAAACTTTCCTGCGTTGACTATTATATATTTTAACTCTTTACACACTTATTATTCCAATCACTAAGATACATACAACTCTTCTATTGAACATGTATCAATCACCTTTCAGCTCACCACATCAAATGTGAAGTGTATAACATAATGACATGTAACTATCTCTCATCAACGATATGAAATCTGTCTTTTCAAAACCTGAAATTAAGTCTTGCCTTCAAAGTCATTTCATAAAGCGAACGATATGCATCACGTATTCTACACTAAAAGAGATCGTCATTTGTGTTATCCAAAGCCCTAAGTCCCTAAATCCAACGGTTAGGTAGACCCTACCCCTTAGAAGAGTGGGACTTTAGATAGCAATTTATAGGTCAAGTTATAAATAAAGTGAAAATCATTTCATTGTTTGTTAGTTAGGTAAAGTATAAAATAGTGTCACATTCATTTCACTGTTTGCAACGTTAGAAATAAAGTTGATGTTTGTGAAGTTTGACCCCCCATCATGTTGGAATCCTTTCATGTGTTTGTTTGGTAAAGTTAGAGATAATAGGTTTATATAAGTACGTTAGAGGACGTTGACTGTTAACTGAGGTCTAAGGATTAGGTTCACATTATCAGAATTCAAGTGATGAATGTCATCTTAATGAAGATAGAAATGTGTTTGTGGCTGCATGTGGTGCAAGAGTGGTCCTCCCATTTCATTCCATTCATCATTTTTCTTCCCCTCTGCATTCCATATCCGTAGATATGTTGCGGGCTTGGGACGCGCTTTAGCTGCATTAGAAGGAAGTTCTTTAATAAGAACACATGATGCATTTCACGAGGAAATGTGGTGAAACAGTGTGCTGTATGTGTGCATGATGATTTTATGAACTAAAGAACGCCCATCACTCACTCCATCACTGAAAAAAACAAGAATGAGTTGAGATGATAGTCATTCGTATGCATGTGTAAAACTCTTGCTTCATCATCCGATATCACAATGACATCTTCACTCGCTTCCACTTCATCAATTTATATGTTATCACTTTCCGAGTTCCTCACTCGCATCATCTCCTCTCTTTCCGTGTTATCACTTTCGACCGTCTCGCTCTCACTGGTTGCCATCTCGGCCTCGCTCCCCACCGTCTCGCTCTCACTCGGAGATTCCTGCAGATCCATCATCGGGGGATTCGGGTGGAGGTATGACGTTCGATTCATCGAACAAGGAATAGTATTTCATAAAATGAAATACTATATCCTCACTCTCATCGGAGAGAAACGTTTCACCCATATAAGTAATCCTATATGGGGTGACTTAGCAGTTGACTTCTCGGACATGTTTATGATAGTAAAATGTACGAGACTCTGCTTTATATGAGAATGATACAGCCTTTCAAATGTCTGATTGGTGCAATCATATTGCTCTAAACTTATGGTTGGAGAAAGAAAGGGGAAGACAAATTTTCATTGACTTGCCATCCTCAACCACTCAACAAACTTAGATGCATTTATCGCGTGAATCTCCCTTCGATGCGATAGCAATGAGCTGTGTGGGAATCAGCTAGGTGCATCCTTGCTCGTGGGACAGATGCAATAGCTCTCTGTTTCATGTGACAGACGGGCGCCAGAGAGAGAGCGCGTACATCTTTGTGTTCTACTCTATCTGTTGAGGGGCTAGCGCGACAGATGATTGCCCACCTGCTGCGCTGTCATTCATCTTTGTGTTCTACTCTATCTGCTGAGGGGCTAGCGAGACAACCAGGCGTCAGAGAGCACTTATGACTCTTTGTGGGCACAGGATTGATTTTTTCACTGATAGGTTTTATGATAAAAATTTTGAATGGCATCATGTTGACTATTGCAAGCCATGTTAAATGTCATGTTTACATCGTCTGCATTCGCACAGAAAATGCTGTTTCCTACAAATGAGTTTTCTACACAAACGTATTCATTGTGTGAGTTCAAGGGTCGAGTCGTTGAACTAAGACTTATGCGTTTCTACAGGTCTTTATATCAGCTTTCAACACGCCTGCAATCTATGAAAGTTTTACCAACATAAAGTTGTTGACATAAAGTTTCTTACAACCGCAGTTCATGTTTACGACTTTCATTTGAATGTCAGATTTGTATGTTCATCTGTCTATGATGAGTGTAAACGTTGTCACAGTTCTCCTTTTTTCCCGTAAACTAGTTGTGACACTTTTGTGTTTCACTTCATCTAGCAGGTTGATTTTTATCTCACACAATGTTTCCTATCTCATATGCATTCGACTAACAACAAGTTGTTATGTCTATACTTGTATGCTGTCGATGCAGAGTGCAAACACGCTGTCTTTATTTACAAAACACACACATTCAATTTGATAAAGACAAACAACACATTTAGTAAAGCTGGTACGCTAACGAGTGTGACTGCAGAAACATTTCATAAAACTTTTTTCAACGTTCGCTAAGTTTCACAACAACCTGTCAAAGACTTCTTACAAAACTTATTTTCAGCATTTGCATTTAAGCGAACATGTGCTTCACGTATTTTACACGAACGGTTAACACATGTCATATAAAACCCTAAATCCAACCATAGAGGAGCCTAGCCTTGGATGATGGACTTTACAACCCATGCGATTCAATGTCATGGAATGCATACTCAACGTGTGTGACAACATCTGGTTTTATAAAACATTCAACACTTATTCCTATCCATCTCACTTTTATATCCAACATGTTAAACTTAGACTTGGTTTCAACCACTCAAGTCGTCAAAAACTTGCATGCGTTGTCTAATATTCAATTCATTCTGTACACAGATTCGCTTTTCTTCACATCCAAAGTTAATGACTACCTAACAGATGTATTCACTCTGAATTTACACTTCACCGTTTGTTGAAAAGGCTGTCACATTAAACATTTTACACACTGCAGTCCGGATCTCAACTAAGGATAAAAACTTTCTAGTGCTGTGGTGAACACTGTTTTCATATAACATTATAAACTCTCAATGCAGTATAAAACTGCTTTTAGTAAACCTGATGAAGCGAATCTAACAGTCATGGAGTTTGAATTTTCTAATAGGGAAACATTTGGCAACTGTCTCCAATAAAACTTTCTAACACTGTGAAAGTAAGTTACAAGACAATCTACACTGTGCAGTAAAACCTTTTCGATAAAACTTTCTAGTGCTGTGATGAGTTCGGTCAGTCATACAACGTCAATGATCAAACATTATTTTCACAAACATGTGTCGTAGTAAAATTATTTGACTACACTAACGCTTACATTTCATAACACTTGTGTTTCATAAAACGCCATGATCAAATTTTCTAACTATACATCAACCTGTGTGCAGTAAAACCTTTGTACAACATGATGAAGTTTCTGACAAGACTTACGAATACAACGTCAATGATCAAACTTTCTAACTATACATCAACTTGTGTAGCAGCAAAACTTTTACAAAACATGTCACGAATACAACTTCAATGATCAAACTTCACTTTTACAAACATGTGTCACAGTAAAAACTACTTGACTACACTAACTTTGCTTTTACAAACCATGTTACACTTTCTGACTAGACTTACGAATAAAACGTCAATGATCAAACTTTATTTTCACAAACATTTGTCGCAGTAATACTAGTTGACTACACTAACGCTTGCATTTCATGACACTTGTGTTTCGCAAAACTTCAATGATCAAATTTTATTTTCACAAACATGTGTCGTAGTAAAACTAGTTGACTACACTAACGCTAACATTTATGGCATTTGTGTTTCATAAAACACCATGATCAAACTTTTCTAACTATACATCAACCTGTGTTGCGATAAAACTTTTGCAAACCATGATACACTTTCTGACAGACTTGCGAATAAACCTTCAATGATCAAACTTTCTAACTATACATCATCAAACCTGTGTCACAGTAAAAATATGTGACTATACTAAACATTGCTTTTGCAAACCATGATACACTTTCTGACGACACTCACGAATAAACGTCATGATCAAAATTTATTTTCTCAAACGGGTGTCCGCGGTAAATTATTTGACTACACTAACACTTGCATTTCATGACATTTGTGTTTCATAAAACATCATGATCAAATTTTCTAACTATACATCAACTGTGTTGCAATAAAACTTTTGCAAACCATGATACACTTTCTGACTAGACTTACAAATAAAAGGTCAATGATCAAACTTTATTTTCACAAACATGTGTCGCAGTAATACTAGTGACTACACTAACGCTTGCATTTCATGACACTTGTGTTTCGCAAAACTTCAATGATCAAATTTTATTTTCACAGACATGTGTCGCAGTAATACTACTTGACTACACTAGCGCTTACATTTTATGACATGTGTGTTTCGCAAAACTTCAATGATCAAATTTTATTTTCACAAACATGTGTCGTAGTAAAACTAGTTGACTACACTAACGCTAACATTTATGGCATTTGTGTTTCATAAAACACCATGATCAAACCATCTAACTATACATCAACCTGTGTTGCAATAAAACTTTTGCAAACCATGATGCACTTTCTGACTAGACTTACGAATAAACGTCATGATCAAACTTTCTAACTATACATCAACCTGTGTTTACACAGTAAAAATATTTCACTATACTAAACTTTGCTTTTACAAACCATGATACACTTTCTGATGACACTCACGAATAAACGTCATGATCAAACTTTCTGACTATACATCAACCTGTGTTGCAATAAAACTTTTGCAAACCATGATACACTTTCTGACCTCTACTTTTACAAACATGTGTCGTAAGTAAAACTAGTTGACTACACTAACGCTAACATTATGACATGTGTTTCATAAAACATCATGATCAAACTTTTCTAACTATAAATCAACCTGTGATGCAGTAAAACCTTTGTACAACATGATCAAGTTTCTGACTAGACTTACGAATACAACGTTGATGATCAAACTTTATTTTCTCAAACGGGTGTCGCGGTAAATTATTTGACTACACTAACACTTGCATTTCATGACATTTGTGTTTCATAAAACATCATGATCAAATTTTCTAACTATGCAGTCAACCTGTGTTGCAATAAAACTTTTGCAAACCATGATACACTTTCTGACCTCTACTTTTACAAACATGTGTCGTAGTAAAACTAGTTGACTACACTAACGCTAACATTTATGACATGTGTTTCATAAAACATCACGATCAAACTTTTCTAACTATAAATCAATCTGTGATGTAGTAAAACCTTTGTACAACATGATAAAGTTTCTGGCTAGACTTACGAATACAACGTTGATGATGAAACTTTTCTAGCTATACATCAACCTGTGCGTGCAGTAAAACCTTTATACAACATGATAAAGTTTCTGACTAGACTTACAAATACAACGTTGATGATCAAACTTTTCTAACTATACATCAACCTGTGCTGCAGTAAAACCTTTATACAACATGATAAAGTTTCTGACTAGACTTACGAATACAACGTTGATGATCAAACTTTTCTAACTATACATCAACCTGTGCGTGCAGTAAAACTTTTGTACGACACTAACAAGAGCTTGTTCACTAGCAAAGAGAGAAGTCTGTGACGTGTTGCGTGTGGCGCATGAATGTCCTCCCTTCATTCCATTCATCAATTCGTCATCGTGATAGAGACAAGAAGAACTGATGGTTCATTCTCGCATGCTTGGCCAACTGTCGGGAGACAAGTGCAATGAGATTTTTATGAGGCAACCTGTGGCAGATAGCTAAATGTCGCCCTGGCGGTCAGAGTACAACGTTGAGACGAAAACTTGCAAACAAGACGCAGAGAGGTTTCACAAGGATTGCCATTGCCCACGTCCCGTGCAGCTACGGACTTCACCGCTGTCTCGAAATCACCCACAGGAAGTGTCACACCGAAAATCTCCTTACCATACACCTTTCAGTCAGTTTGAGAAATGGCCTGATAGCAGAGCCACTGACACTTGCTAAAGGCAAATGTGACCATGAAAGTCAACTCTCTTCTTTATACTGGATGCTTCCTGAGCTAGGAATCCTCGCTCGTCCAATCAGAACTCTCATACACAGTTACAAATACCTTCATTGACTTCAGCAGGGTCGAAAACCCTGGAGAACCTCCAAAAATAATGAATTAAAATTTTTCGACGGTTTTGCACTACTTATGAAATGTTATAAGTAGTCTATGACTTGACCCGGATCATGACCTCTCAAACAAACGTTGAACGAAGTTCATCCGATTCCTACAAGCAGAGAACCATGCCTTTAAAGTTTAGGCCTACTACGATGGCCTGATCTCCAGGCCATCTCCTGGCTCTCCACTCACTCTGACACCTTAGGTGAGTGCGGCAATCGAAAAATCTGCCTCGGTTTTCTACGGAAACTCGGTTTTTGGAGTCACTTGATGGGAGAAAGAGAGAGGCGAATGACCCTTTCTCTTCTCACCCAATGCACCTAATGACATAGTGTCCCATCACATCTTTATCCACCGATCAGTGGTAACGGTGGAAAAAAGACATCCACTTCTGCACGACACCACACAAAACATGCTCCATCCTGGACAAAATCCCTTCTCTGCTTGTAGCCTTAACACATACCCGGCTCTTACCTCTCTTCCGCTAAGATCAGGTCAAGGTCAATTTAAGGTCACTCCTCCTTCCTCTGCTTGTAGTCTCACCCTCTCTCTCTCCCGGAGAGGCCAGTTCAAGGTCACTCCTGCCTCTGCTTGTAGTCCCATTACAATACACTCAGTAATACATCACGCCTTCACATTTTACCCTTTTTAGCACTACTTATAAAACCAGCAGTAGTCACATCACGTATTTCATGACGCGGAACGGTAACCTAAGGTCACGCGAGGTCACGGCGATGACTCATCACTGCACCGCACTGCACTTGAATTTGGAATGGGATTACTACAAAACGATTTCCAGGAACGCATCTCTTACGTAAATCGGGATGTTGCTGCACTCTAATCTTATCAATAGAATCACTTGGCCAGTCATGTTGAAATGAATTATGCAGGTATCACTTAATCAGGGAAGTCCTTTATCATGTTTAACAAAAGAATATGAAATGAGTGTAAGACGGTGTCAAGTGCAATCTATGAAACAATTTTTATCAACTTAAATGATAATTTGAATCCTTGGAATAAGAAAGACAATTATAGAAATATTGAAAATATTTCTGATATAAATCAATCCAGTATCAGTTTAAATGATCCTTCAACTGAATTACAATCTTTCATGCTTATCATGACTGATGAAGATAACTATGATTCAAGATATTTTACGCGTCTGAGACCACCCAAATCGGGGTGACATATGTATATGGCACCCCCGATTTGGGGGGTCGCAGGCGCGTAAAATACATACTACTGACACCGGTCCTCAAAAGTCTTATTAATTTGCGCTATAATGCTTTTCGCTCTGGTGATCTGACCATGTACTCTCATTATAAGGAGAAAATTAAAGTTGAGATCGTCAAAGCGAAGCGTTCGTGGGTTTCCAACGGTACAAGAGACAATAAGAACATTTGGACTATCGTTCGCGAGATGTGCGACTTGAAATCTAAGTCTTCTGTGCTATTTGAAGCAATGATCAAGGGCCATGAATCTCCTTCTCTTGCAGCTGAATCGTTCGCGTCATCCTACGAATCCCATTTTTCTCCTGCAAGTGATTATTCTAGTCTGTCTCTTCAATCTGCTGAGACTTCTTGTCATTGGTGCCCTGATGCTTCGCCCGACAACATTTACAACAAAATGCTGAACCTGAAATCGAAATTCCCGGGATGTGACTTTTTGTCGGCCAGACTCATCCGCGAGGCTGCCCATGTATTGCGCAATCCTGTTTCACATATATTCAATATATCCATCTCAACAGGACATGTGCCTATCATCTGGAAGACTGCTAACATCGTGCCTATCCCTAAGAATGGTAAATTTGATGATGCTAATTTTCGCCCCATATCGTTGCTCCCAACTCTCTCTAAGATTTTGGAGGGCATCATTTTGCAATCTGTATACGACTCACTACAAAGACTATCGGGAGTGATCAGTTTGCGTACAAGCGTAATGCCAGTACATTGCATGCCCAAATAGCTGTACATGATTTTGTCACCTCTCAGATGGATGCTATTGGCTCGAGAGGGGTTATCATGCTATCTTTCGACCTCAAGCAAGCTTTTGACAGTTTAAATCACCGTTCTCTCGTCGAAACCTTGATTGATGGCGCCCTTCCGCATGACTTTGTCAGGTGGATCATGTCATTTTTGAGAGATCGTCGATATAGCATAAGTCTTCAAGATAATTTGTTCAGTTCTCTTCGTAACATGTCTTCTGGCGTGCCCCAGGGATCCGTTCTCGCACCGCAGTTATTCTCTGCACATATGAGTTCGCTAAAACACAGTGTGGATGGCGCTTTGATGGTGAAGTACGCAGATGACATTCTTGTGGCAATCCCGGTATATTCAGACACAGACATTAATCTTATTATTTCCATCGAGGAAGACAACATAAGCAATTGGAGCCAGAATCATGGACTATGTTTGAATACAGATAAGACCAAGTGCATGTATATTCGTCGTGGTTTACCTGTTCCTGGACAGGTCGTTTTGTACTTCCATCAAATTTCTGGGAGTAATCTTTAGTGATTCATGTAGATGGATGAGCACATCGAATATATATGTAAAAGCGCTAGCAGAAGAGTCTATGCGCTCCGTCGTTTGAAGGCTGCAGGCTTTTGTAAAGCTGATCTAATACGTGTTTTCGGGGCATTTATTCGTTCTATTGTGGAATACAATTCACCACTTTTTGTTGGCCTTAATGTGAAAAACAATATTCGTATTGAAAAACTGCAACGTCTCTGCCACCGCATCATCTGCGGCAACGAGTGCTCTGGAATGTGTCTCGGCGAACTTGAAGCACGCCGTCTTCAGAGGGCATGCAGAGTGTTTAGTGACATGCTACATCGTGATAGCATTCTGCATCATTTGGTTCCTAGAAGACTTTACTATTCTGGGCAACTTGAGTCATGCCTTTCCCAAAGTCAGCGAAGGTCAAGGGCATTTATTCCCTTTTGTACCACTTTTTTATAATTCTTTCCTTTGATGATTTGCAATCTGTTCCTTATAAACCTTTCCTCGTTCTTGCGTATGACATTGATTTATATGAAATAAGTGAATGTACATGTGTATGTCCAACTTTTAAGTTGTCTCTAAAGGCAGTGAAGTCATTGTAAATGATTCATGTCGTGTGTAAATTTTGATTTTTATTACTTTGAAATAAAACGCTTTACATTACATTAAAGCAAGAACTACAGGATTGTAATATAGGGGCACTAAATAAATGTACACCAAAGTGTTCTTGATTGGCACCCTGAACGCCATCAGTTTGTGAATCAGATATCCCTGGATATAGTTTATAAGCTTAGTATCTAAACAAATCCCTGAAGGTGGGATATTGCAAGTGGTGATAGCATTACAGGCCATTATCAGTCAATTTAGTACCCTACCTATTACAAAACAAATCAATTAATCAATTATTTGCAATTATTCAATGACACCAATCAATTATATGCAATTCTTTGATAGCAATATTCCATTAATTGCAACCAATTAATTGCAATGCATTCAATTTTGATAACCCAGCTCACGATAAGTGCGAAGGGGCTAAAAATCATAGATCAATATATACCTTGCAGCTATAACAAGAATATGGCCGACAAATCAATGAAAAATGAATCGATCAAACCAAATACTCACATTGCCGTTGTTGATGAACGACTAGAACAAAATGGTCGAGATCCAGCATTCGGGGAGAGATCTCCAATAGTCTCATTTAGAGAAATCTACAAGAAATATATTTTCATTAGAATCCTAAATCACTAGCACAATAAGTATATACAAGAAGCAATACCATACTGCAACGTGCAAAAGAGCTCACCGTTTTGAATCCGCGATAACTAGCTTTCTCAATGGGATCTGAAGACTGCAATTTGCCTTTGATCATCATCGTCAATATTCTTCCAAGTGTCACCATGCCTCTGACTTCACTGAAAGAGAGTTTGTGATTCCTTACTATCTTGCTACTTTCACACATTCACCTTCTACTCTTACTATCTTGCTTACTATCTTACTTGCTTACTTCTCGCCTACTATCTTGCTACTCTTACTATCTCCTTACTATCTTGTTACTTTCACACATTCACCTTCTACTCTTTAAATTGTATCTAGTAGTAAACAAATGAATGAGTTTTGGTATAAAGAAGTCATTAAGGAAAATATAAATTTACATCTCACATTTCAATTCAAGAGATAATAAAGTAATAAATAGATTTTGATCTGACGAAATCTCACGCCCAAAGATATTGTCTTCCACTATCTTCAATTATACTGGCGCATGTCCCCACTGACTCAATCGATTATTTCAATTACTTAATATTCGATTAAAAAGTAAAAAGTAGTTCATGTTCGGTCGCATGGGACAGCGTTAAAGTTTGAACTTCATTCTTATGAGTAAACGAAGCATGAAGAACATGAACACTGACTACTCATCATCTATTTCAGATCAAATACATTTCTTAATACATAGTTTTGTATCTTAACAGTGATACTATTCACCATGTGTACAATACGCGGTGTACATGCAGGAAATTATCAGATATGTGTAATTCAAAAGAAATTCTTTTTATGTTTATTCATTTGGGTATTATCCTGCTCATGCAGTTATCCCTCAATGCCCTATGCTTTGTTCTAACTTTCATGTATTTTCTAACAGAGATACCTTCATGCTTCCAAGAAAGAACAATCTTTGCCATTTGCTTCCGTAAGAAATCTCATTCGTTGTCGATAAGGGCAACACATGTTAATCAGGGATTTCATCATTTCAGCATACAGGTAATAAAAATGCTTGCTTTGACGAAAGAATATTGACAAACGGCACCACTGTAACTCACCCGTTTGCGTCAACAATGGGCATCTGGTCGTAGCCTTCTTTGTCTAACAGCTCCAATGATTCTTGTACTGATACTGTAGGTAGAACTGTTAATGGCGCGTTCAATTTCAAACTACTAACCTTCTGATGCCACCACCTGTAAAAATCAAACGAAAAACTTCATAACTTATTAATGAGTCTGTGTTAATGAAAGTTAAACACTACTAGATGTTCATCTTCTACACTTGTATAGCGAACATATTTCATAAGCAGCTAGTTGCATTAAATTGATAGCAGAAGCGCTTGCCAACAGTCCGTACGAGATGATTCAAGAGTAACATTGTTTTTTGCATTAGTGATAGGAAATTTCTGCATTTTACTTAACATTCATGCCAACTTGCAGTATATATTTTCTTTTGGCTTTCTACATAGGTTAGGCACGAACAATACTTAATAGAAACACACAATGAATCGCCATAAACAATGACTTTCATCAAGAGTTATAGAAATCGATTTCCATGAGAAAGGAGAATAATCACAGATATTCGATGGGGTGTCGATAAGGTCATCTGTTCTAGATATTTGGCCATACCTTTTATTCTACTATTTTTTCCTTTTTTTGGGAAAAACGCCTCAAAAATAGGTATCAAATTTTTAATTGCATGACGTTTCGGACGTATTGGTCAGGTATAAATGAAACAAATCTGTCTTTACGAACATCAAAGAGCATGGTGTGTAAAATTTAAATGTAGGCCCTAACTAATGTAAAATTTACAGATATCTATCACTGCAGAAGGAGGAAATGCCTAAAGAATCAAGAAATCTTATTTAACCTAGCATCTAAAAACACATTATGAAAAGTAAATAATGTGGCAATGCAAAAGTTTATGTACAAGGGAAAATCAGAAGCATTTCAAGAAGAGCACAAAGCTATAATAAGCCCTCCCCTCACACCCATTCATTATATTGGCTTCCTTCCTTATGAAAATGGATTCGGCAGCCGCTCGTGCGCAATTGTCTGTAATTATTCTTACTATGTTCCACTTAAAATCTACCAATCCAGGGTGATTCTGCTTATGTTGGACCACAGATGAGTCATGTGATGTTGAGTGTTCGTAGATTCTCGATCTCATGGCTCTGTTGGTTTGACCTAGCATTTTTGGCACTGTTGTCATGTTATTTTGTATATACATGATTTCTTAAGACAGCAGTTTGAAAATGATGCTGATGCACATGCTCTACAATTTCGAGGGCAAGCAAGACATCCTTTTGCTGGTCTCGATGACAGTCCTAGTGAAAGTTCTGTCTGAAAAATAACTCCTAATTTTCTTTGATTATTTGTCGATCTTCGTAGGCCGAGGATTTTTCTTCTTTGCTTCTTGTTATTGAAAGGAATTTTGATGTATGTCACAGGTTGGTCTCTAAAGTTATTTTTGCTCTCTTTACACATTCAATCAGCATGTTGAATAAAATGCTCTGACATGCTGTTGTTGGCTACTCAAAGCATTTTATAAGCGTTTCTCTTCTAACGTTATTTTTGTTCTTTTTATAAAATGCTTTGAGTAGCCAACAATAACATTTCAAAGCATTTTATTAAGAGAACAAAAATAACGCTAAAAGAGATCTCAATAACGGATAGAAAGAAAATCGATTCCAACGCACAGTGAATGAGAACATTAATTATTTCATTACCCCACGTGTTTCAACGTAGCAGCACCGTGCATAAATCAGCTGGTAGTGCTAACGTCACAGTGTTCAGCTTTCGATTTGATTCACTATTTAGTTGCAGTTTGAATTGAATTGAAATGAGGGCATTCACACACCCTCACAATAAAGCCAAGAATATGAATTTTCTTCCCACCAAATGGCTGATATGACTGACAGCTCAATTCTTTAATAGTTGCGCAATTTTCTACCTCAACGCTTTGGAAAAGTATGAAATTTACAGCAAGAAATTAACAATAGTCACCAAACATGATCACCGCCTTACTGACGGATTTTAGGACTTTTTCACAGTGAAAATATTTATCCAATAGAACGAAATAAAAGATCCATTTTGACAGAGAACTTTCTATTGAAAAAACGAGTTATCGAGTATAATGTACCTTGTAGAATGATGAAGTCGATTTGTTTTTAAGGTCAGTCAGATGAGGAGCAGGATAGTCTTTTCCCTTTAACACCAGATGTTTGCTACGTTTCTTATCCATTGCTTAGAAGAACATATCTTACTGTACTTGTGCATATTGCAATTTTAGCAACATACCAGGTTATTTGACAGAAAGCATTTTCCTTAGTGCTATCAACATTTCAGTATTTCAGTTTGTATATTATGATACGTAAAAACATTTCTCCCACTAAGTGGCCAACATGACTGAAAGCTTAATTCTTGACACTTGCGCACTTTTATTAACATCATACATCAGAAAAGGTAGGAAATTGACAATTGCCACCTAAACTTCATTATTGCAAGATTCTAGTACTTCGTATTTCTCACAATACTTGTCGCCCATTTGAATTGAATGTCTCAAAATCAGACTACTCATGCAAACCATGAAGAAAAGTCAGCACAAAATCAAACTAAAACAAAGGACCAAGAATTGGAAATACATTTATCGCAAATCTAAGCATCTGAAATCACTTAAAGGTTATGTTGGAAAACCCGATTTGCAAGCTATATACATATATACGATAAACATATTTTGGTTTATGGATGTTCTACAAAAGGGCATTTCAAAGAACTTGGAATTGGCTAGATTAGCATGCGCGTTCTAGATAGTCGATTTTGAAGTCCATGTGCTTTTTGAGTTCAGTCAGATAAGTAGTTAGGAGTCTTTTCCGTAAGCATCGGCGATAGAGACAGATAGCTGAGAAGTATGCAGATTGCATTGCGACATTTGTGCTAGCGTATGATGTTAATTTTATGGAAAATACCAGGTTCTCCGATCAAAGCAAATGACAGGTTAACATGAAGGAATATCACCCGTTCTGAAGCTTTTCTTTTCAGGAAAGAATATCCCGACTAAAAAGCACGTATGAAGATAGCTGCGGTAATGCGCTGACCATTTAACATCGAAATAAAACTTAAGAACTTCTATAAAATGGTGTAGGCTATAGTTGATCGACATGCGTTATTTTGTCCTGTCATAATCAGCTTTGAAAGTTGCGGACATTCTTTATGTCCACCCCGTAGTTTTCATAGTGATGTCAACATCACAATCTTCTATTCCTACATAATAAGTAGACACCGACATCTTAGGTGAATATTTTTGTCATTTTAGGTTTTTATAGGTGAATGATTTTACAAATTTAGGTTGTAAATTTTGGTGAATCAAAAATCCGTTAAAATATCTAGATTCACTGAGAGCAATGGTATTTTTTTGTTTATTTTCATGAATAGTGCTTTTTCGGCATCTAATTAGTAAACAAATACCGCGACAATAATCGAAGTATAAGTTTAAAAAATAATTAGAGAAAAGAAAATGACAACTAAGTCCTAGATTTAATCACGATTCGGAAACGATTTTATTTCAAGCTATAACAGCTGCACAGATCAAACATGAACAACTATAGATTGTTTCATAAAAAATGGATCACCCTTAAACATCGCCTTAACTTCAACTTTGTCTAACTCCGCCAAACTCGAACGAATTTCTATGAAATTTGGAAGATATGTCAGTTGTGCTTACTAATATCATTGTTGGAAATTTCAAGCATGAATATTGAGTTAGTTGTTTTCCTGTTATAGATAAAAAAGTAGTAGATAATTTGATCTTCATTTAGCAATGTTACACAAAATCATACCTCACTCTTATAAAATTACATTTGTTTCCTTTGTTATGCAATATGTTGTTCTACAAGCCAAAAGCTATCAAGCAAAACAAAAATAAAGAAAATCGGTCAATCAGAGCCAGTATAGCACCATTATTCATCAACAATAATGTAACTGCTACATGTGATTAACTGGACTTCATGTTCCATAGCTTCCTGACTTCGTTGCGGTGGTGTTGGCAGCACTCCTGATTGCTTTCAGCTAGAAATCTATCTCTTACCGGTTGAAAACAATACAAAGCACAAATGAACAATAACGAGATCGCATTCACAAAAGGCAAAGTGTCAGCCTTGCTAGAACTAGGCTTTTCTTTGCGAGCTACAAGCAAGCGACTAAATGTCCCTTACACAAATGTGCATCGATGGCATAATGATGATTTTCGACTCTGTCGTAAAGAGGGCTCTGGCCGTCCACGCAAAACATCCAAACGTAGAGACCGCCTAATTTTGAGATTTGTTAAAGTTGATCCAGGTCTCTCGTTAACTGAGATAGCTGCACTAGACTCGTCTATTTCTAAGTCCACTATTCGTAGAAGACTCATTGAGTCGAATTTCAAGAGCTGTAAGAGGCCCTCTCAGATCGAATTATCAGATCAGCATACAAAAAGACGTCTCAGATGGGCAATGAGTCATTGTCACTGGCGAAATCAATGGGATCGGGTTGTCTGGTCTGATGAGGCATCAGTCCGTCTGAAGGATAGTGATGGTCGATTGAGATTATGGATAAAATCTGATCAGGAAATTCCGAGACATTTACATCGTCCCCGGTACAAGGTGGTGCGACTCTACTGATTTGGGCTGGCATTTGGACCAATGGCCGTTCTGAACTTCACATACAGCAAGGAACCATGAATTCTGAACGCTATGTGAATGTTTTACGAATGAACATTGGCCAAATGACAGATCAACTTGGTGATCCATCGACTTGGTTATTTATGGATGATAATGCTACGTGTCACAGGAGTAGTAGAGTCAACTTATGCAAGTCTCAATTAGGGCTTAGGACATTATCTTGGCCAGCTCGCTCTCCTGATCTGAATCCCATAGACAATGTATGGAGTATTCCAAAACGTAACGTTCGTCGTTCACTGCTATCTACAGATGGCGTATCACAACTTACGTCACTGGTAATGTCATTGACAATAAAGGTAGGGCCACAAAATGTTAGCTTCTTAACACTAGAAGACCTGAAATTTCAATCTTACTAGAAACCCTGAAGTGCGTCAATTGACACATTTCTAAAATCATAATCATAATATCGGTCAAAACTACGAGTATGATATAAGTAGGCTATATGAGATACTTTTGCAATAAATAATGAAGTAATTAATGATTTCTATATGGTAGGGATCTATTCCAAATTAGTTTAGAAATGTGTAAACACTACTGAGTTAGAATATTAAAAACCATAAAATTCCCAATTCGCAAGTAACACTTAGCATTATTTCCCAATTTGAAAAAATAAAAGTCATTATCAATAATTTGAATTGCAAATGGATTCATATTTCACAAACAGAACTAATAGAGAATCATATGTACATCCGGATTACTTACTTGCATTCATTGCACATTCGAATTGTACAACGTCCGCAAACTGGGCGGTTACAAAGCTGACACCGATCTAAGGTACGATTGCGGTTACATTCACCAGATGAGCATGTCAATCTTTGCCGTACATTTCTTTGATTGTTGTCAAAGGCCACTGCTCGTTTTCGAGTTTTTTCCTCGACTTGCTTGCTTTTGAGAAGTTGCTCTACCACTTCTTGAATATATGAGCGTCGACTCATGTTGGTCTTAGTCACCTCTTTGTACAATACCCAAGAATTGACTAAAGCGATATCCATAATATTTGAGAACACATGAACTGGCCATCTTCGACACGCTGGCTTCACCGAATACAAGCGCAACATTTGATCTAAGACATCGACTCCCGATTTTGTTGCGTTGTATAGTAAAACTGTCTCAGGCTTGCACTTCTGATTGTCAGCAGTAGGGATAGTCACTGTATGATGAAGAGTGCTTAGTATTGTAACTTTTTTGTTCTTATTGCACTGATAAACAGTCAATGTTGCTGATGAATCGGCATTCTTGAGTACATCGGTATGATGCAAAGATGATTTTTCATGGACCAATGGAGGCAGCTCTCGTCGATTTGATCGGACAGTACCGATAATCGAAGTATGTTTGCTTGCAAGTTGTTTAGCCAATGAAAGGTTAGTGAAAAAGTTATCAGTTGTGATGGTGTGTCCATTTCCTTCTACCGGTTTTAGTAATTTCATCACAACATCAGTAGAAATACTGTCAACACGTGTTGAGTCTCTTCCTAAGTATGGGAAACCGTTATATAGATATTTGGTCTGAAGATCCACCATAAACCAAAATTTGATGCCAAATTTATCTGGCTTATTGGCCATATATTGAAGAAATCCACACCTGGCTTTGCATGGGAGAAGCTGTTCATCAATAGTTAGATACTCAGATGGATAGAAAGAAATCTGGCATCTATCTATGAAATCATACCAAAGATCAGAAATCAAGCAAAATTTGTTGTTCTCTGTCCTTGATTTTCTGTAGTCTTATCATCGAAGCGAAGAAAGCGTTTGATCTCCATGAACCGATCTCTGCTCATATAGTCGGTAAACAATACATTTCCCCACTGTTTGGACCAAAATTCTCGAAGAGGAAGATTCTTGCATCCCAAAATGCCGCGAGCAATCCAAAGTCCAAAAAAGTGTCTAATTCAGATGGGTCAATTTTCCAATCGGATTTGAATCTCTGACCTTCTGATGTTGTGTATTTACAAATTTTTCGTAGCATCGGCTCATTGATCAATAAGCGGAAAGCCGACGAGGGACCACTAATACGTGAAGTTGCATATGACGTTGGACCTGGTTGACGTCGTAAAATATTTTGGGCATCACGTCGACCTGTGCTTGAAGGAGAATTAGCAAGTTTGTTCCAGACAGTGCCATCTTTTCCAACGAGACTGGCTGCGGACGTAGGCCTGTCAGTATCACCTTCACTATCGATTTCTGTTCCGGCATTCGCTGAGATAACGGCGGAATATCATCAATGGAGTCATCGTCACTACTGCAGGATTCATCGACGCATGTTGGTCAACAATGTTTTCAGCTGGGATTGCTTCATTCTCATCGTCTCCGTTGTTACTATCGTCTGTATTGAGATCTTGCAGCAATTGTAAAGCTCTCAAAGCGGAATGTTTTGCTCGTCTAGCCATTTGTTTTCCTTGTATGTCAAATGACGCTAAAGTGCTTGAAATGAACATTTTATTATTGATCGATCATTTTCAAAATCCTGACACAGATAGAGGACAATTATATATTGCCGCAAGCAATTCATTCATAAACACGAAGATTGCTCTCAATATATCTATGCGGATGCTTGTTGCCGCTCTGACATTGGATATCTATTGAATCTATTGTGTTTTCACTTGACTGATGACGCCTAAAGGATTGCTTTGGAGTTTAATTTAACGCTTTGCATAGCTATAAGAAAACTTCCGACTTTAGGAATACAATGCGTCAATTGACGCACTCAGGCTTTCTAGGAAGTCAAGAGATTTCTATGTCAAATAGATGTCCGAGAGGGCTGTTACTTTTAGAATAGTAAGAACTAAGGAAAATATTAAAAGTCAGGAAGTTTCATTGGATAAATGTCACACAGCAACTTAAAAACATGAAAAATGAACTGACTTTGCGTCAATTGACGCGCTTCGGTCTTCTAGTGTTAAGAACCGTTACTGTATCATAGCTTATCAGATTATATAAGGACATTTAAATATATTAGGGACATGAAATAACATGAAAAATGCTTTCTGTATCATACTTATGTTTTATTTAGTCAAATTTTAGGATGATCCACTTTTTATGAAACGGACTGTAAGTATATATGTTTCAAAATGAATATTGACAACTCAATTGTACAATTGTGTATGTGTCAAACAGATCAAAATTACTCGCATTTCAAATGCAATATAAACTCTATAAAAACTCCATAAATGTACATAAAGAATTAGAAACTGTGACCAGAAACATGTGGCACTGCCCACAATCACTCATCAATGTCTTCATTATTCCGATTATAAAAGTAATTCATTGACACGATTTTCTCAATGTTTTCCAATGTTATTCCATGTAGATGAGTTAATCAAGTTTTTGTCGTCTTGACAATATTTAGGTGATTTAGGTATTTTTGCAAAATATCCGGAATTTCGGTACAAAATTAATTTTAGGTGATTCTCCTAAATTGTCGCTGTCTAATAATAATGACATCGGCAAATAATCCTCAAGCATGTCAGCGACTTCCTTACATTCAATATTTGGGAGCACTTGTCACTTTCAATAGAGTCTAGTAAACGTCATATACTCATGTTGAACATGAACATAGATAAGTTTTGAATATTCATCTGCTGAGGAATCGATCATAAATTCATGTGTTCCAGTAGGTTTATATTCATATTGTGACAGTTGTGCATGCAAATAGCATATCTGCAATCGAGATATAAATGGTGGACGTCCAACAATAAGAGTAAACTATATTTGGAAAATAGAACTCGGACATGAGCAGTTTATATATTCTATACAGTGTGTTAATCACTTTCTTTAAAGGCCTTAGTAAGCCGAATCTGTATGAATTTACTCTGCGAAAGAACACACTGCGTGAAGTCTTAGATTTTCTTTCTTTTATCGAATGAGGCACAATGAATTTTTAGAAAATGGAGAATCTGCATAAATGTAAGTAGTTGTTCTCAAATAACCTGGCGATCCATATATTTATCTAATCCCAATACAAAGTGACAGTTGAATTTTAGAAAAATGAGCTTACATATACATTGATCTTTTGGATTTACATCAACAAGAAGATTTTATACGAACATACGAAAATAATGAAATAACAGTTTGACTCATGTTCATATCTTCACAGAGTACCATTCCCTATAGGATAATAGTTACTGTGATAATTTCAATTTCACCAAAGCCTATCATAACCATCGCTTATAAAACGCAATCATAAAATCTGGTCACACACGTCTTCGTTGACATAGTTGACTGGTTTGAGAGTCAGGCGATGCATTTCACGGGCAAGTAAAGAGTATCTGACTCGAATAATTTTATTGGTCAAAAGTAAAAAGCAATTAAGCTACACTTCTCACAGCGTGACGGGCCTTCGGCGTCCAGCGCCTTCTTGCGGTCGATAGTCAAATAGCAGTCTGCAAACTCGGTGTGAAGATTTATAAAGAAGTAAGGTACTTATGGGTTATATCCCCATGTTTTCAAATTTGTCTAAAATCTGCAAAAATGAATCAATCGTCACCAATCTTCAGGTAAACGTACTTAAGCATATTTTCTATCCACATACAAAATTTTATGCAGATCAGACAAGTACTTTTTGCATGAGAGACGATCACGTGAAGTGTAACGAAGTCTGCAGCTTGATCTGACTTCGTCTGCTCGACGCATTATGTGCGACGACTCGTGTGTGCATTGTTTCTCTTTCCCTCTTCGTCTCATCCACTGTTATTTGAAATCTTCCAACGACCACTGCCCCACCACACCTTTTTTAAATTAAAAATGTTAATGTAGGGATGTGGCCTGGTCATCATAACTTCAGGAGTTGTCGGAAAATGACTTTATTGACCTCAAGTGCTTTCTGCGCTCCGACGGTGGGGTCAAAAGAAGTCAGATCAAGCTGCCGGCATCGCTGCGCTTCAAGTTATCGCGCTCCTAATTCAAAAAGTAATTGTCCTCTTTGCCTAAATGATTGTATGTGGGTAGAGAATAACCTCACTTACTTGCGCTCAAAGTTTTGTGGCGATTGATTAATTTCTACGGATTTTACACAAATTTGAAAACCGGGGGCGTGGGAGATAACCCATAAGTACCAGAAGTGAGTGATATTGAGAATTGCGTTGCCTGTTGAATGTGAGGTGATCAAAGTGAGAGGGCAGACTGTAGCAAGGTAATTCATGTTTTCTATTGATTGTTGGCTTCAAGTGTGTACCAGCATTTTCAGTGAATGTTATGTCTCGAGTGCTCGTCAGCTTAGCAATGAAACCGACCTGAAAATCCTCGATGCTACCTAGGTCATTATGTTTGCTGTTAATATACTCATAGAGAAGAGCGCGGGATGTAGACTTATAGATAATTGCACGTCTGTGTTCTCCATGATACACGTTTATCTTGGTGATGAATTCCTACGCATAAGCACACACGTCCAACGTTTTTGATACTCTCTAATGAACAGCAGAGTCCCAATCAGACACATGATTAACCGTGACTAAAATTGGCCAAAATGTGCTTTTGCCGACATAAGGAGATTTGTTGGATCTGAAAGTGTTTAGCTTAATAGACAGAGGCACATGAACACACGAGTTAATAATGTCAAACATTCCATGGAAAAAATTATTAGTTCTAGATTTAGTACTTTTCACTTTATCAGAAAAAGCACACCTGCTTCCCATTGGATATTTATGGATTTTTATTGATCCTTTCGCGCAAGAATAAGAACCGGGTAAAACTCGACAAACGCACAGATTAGTGGCACTCACACGGTACTATAGTGAAAAATTTATTCTGTGAAAGTCCCATGTTCATTCCAATAGCTAGTCCCTAGCGGCCTGACTATTGGCGGTATACAACGGGTAGAGCGACTGCTGATTGTTCGATGATTTATTAAGCGTCTTGATTCTGATTGAATCATTTTAATACCCCATGTTAAAGAACCGCCCTTACTGCTGATTTTGTCGTGCGCGGAGAAACGAAGACTGGAGAGTGTATTTGAGATGTATAAGACATGAATTGAGAGGCTTTAGAGTACAAGTAGAGGAGCTCCACGCGTGTGAGAACACTCTTTACATCAAAACAGTGGAAATCAGGGAAAGAGGAAAGTTTTTCCACCTCAAATGTTGCAAATGAACGCTAGCTCTAAGATCAATAAGCTATTACGGAACAAGATACTTTTTGAAACTCGACAAATAAATTGTAGATCTCAAAAAGTTTTGCAGGTAATTGAAGATCTTGAAGAAGCTTGAACACCATGTATTTACATCGTTAACACATTTTATCTTTGAATGACTGAAGTAACTATTATATTCCTCATATTTTGTGGTCAACCGCATTGTTACTGTTTGTTGATTGCTGGCTGTGAGAAAATGCAAGATCCTCCCTCTAGTCATTGAAATAATGATCATCACAAGAATAATGATTGAGCTGTGTAGATGTTATTGATTATGCATTTCATGCGGTGCAGCCGTGCAGGTGTTGTTATATGTACTTATGGCGCATGTATGTAGAAGCAGTAAGAGAATTCCAGCTTGGTCAGCTTAAAAATACTGATTTCTTTGTTGTTTTATCATTCGACCTTTTTGCACTGACCGGCACTGACTATTTATACACTTTTATTGAGTTTCACAGAAAGTCGACATCAAGCGCTTATTTGGGGCATATTTCATAAAAGACATCATGGCATTTTTGTACGGCGAACCAAATCGAATTAATTGCTTAAACAGCGCTGACCTTGCCGCTTACTGAACTTCTAGCTGATGAAAGAGAAGGTCGACTATTTTGTTCATAATTGATGTAATCAGTTTCTGATACAGGGTGTGGTACGACACAAGACGTTTTAAAGAGTAAATAAGACTTATTGATGGAGATTCTTTCCCTTCAAATAGTTTGATGCATCAATAAGTTATACCTTCTTTTTTAAAAAGTTAAAGTAAAGATGATTTATTGATATCAAGTTCAAAAGCGATTTGCTGGAAAGAAGTTAGGAATGCAAAACTGATGCGTCACAATTTCGAAAGCTTTCTCATGGCAGAGCGTTTTTCCATTGAGCATTGTCTCGAAATAGTGGTTTCCAATGAAATATCTTGTCAATGCTACGCTGCCACTCTTAGATAGGAATTTATCAATCTTCAAGACTGCATGCAATAGTCTCCACTAGTGTGCATCGAGCATGTACACTTTCATCGTTTGCGCTTAGAATTCTTCTTAAACCAGAAAGGCAACAACATGACACGCCGGGCTTCGACCACAGGACTAAAATGTCACAAGTTCAAGCATTTGACCACTGTACCACGGATGCCACAGCAGCTTTATATTAATTAAGAAAAACTTCACATCTTGTGGCATTCACGAAGACCATAAAGTCTTAAGGTCAATTCTGATGATTCTTAAGGCCAAAGAAACTTCAAGTTTACAGAGAACGAATGATACTACGACATTTATATAAATAAGCTTAATCTCCTAAGAATTATAGCCCTGACCGTCCTTATTTTTCTTTTGGAAAACTTTCGAAATCGTATATTCAGACCCACTTTGGCAGGAGACTTGACAATTTTGGGTCATTGTCGTGGGTTCTTATCTGATTCAGTGAACAAACGCAGGATGCAATTCTTTCACCTTTTCTGTCAAATACCTGCTTCTGATAGGTTATCAATGCAATTTACCACACCCGATGAAGATCGTTTTGTGCTTCAAGATATGGTTGGATGGCTGTTCTCAGGTGTGGTAAATACCGGCAAAACCCCTCCTGGTAAAAACTACAAAAATGGGGAAAACTGGTCAAATCTGGAAAAAATACTAACTGTGATTTTATGACAACTAGAATAAAATTTAGCAGATATACGAGCATAACTGTAAACGGTGTATTTGTAATACGGGCGCAATCTGAAGATTTAGGATATTAGATGCAGGGGCCGTATTCAGGAAAAAAGACTGATCTAATCTAATGATTTAGATTGGATTGTGCAATATTAGATTAGTCTGCGAATTCGTATTCACAGTTGCTTTCTAATGCCAATAGTTGACACCAATTCTCTAAATTAGGCTGAACGGAAATCCATATGTGTGTCTCAACAACAACCAATAAGAAAGCGAATCTATCGATATTTGACGACTTTTTCATGACAAAGATATCATTGATCTGATATTCAGTAGACGGCAATGGACGGAAAGAAAAGGTTTTCCAGATAAGAATCAGTGAGACTCGTCGAGCTGGTGCTTTAGAGCCATAGTATTATCAAGGGGAGCGACAGGAGAGGAAATTCAAGCGCAAGAAGGGAGGAGAAATGGCTGGAGATCACGGAGAAGCTGAACAGCGAAAATATTCCAGGGTCGGTGAAGCGAAGCGTCGTTGAATGAAAGAAGCACTGCAATACAAGCAAGTGAGATCCAAAACCCAAAACATGGATGGAAAAAGGTAAGTAGACTGTATTTGAACATGAAAAATTGTGTGTTGCATACATTCATGCAAATGTACAACTTCCATTTCACCTGATGGTCAACTGGCGTGCAAGCTTCAAGTACAGTGATTATAAACTATTTCAGTAATCACTAGTCACTAACTGGCATCACAGAAACGCTACTCACTTGAAATTAGACAACGCCATGGCTGTCTAACAATATTGGATTGAACGAATCTAATATCACCGCACATTTCATTCTCTGAATGCCAGTTAGATTAGAAAAATTATTGGATCAATCTAATCGAAAATTTATTCTAATTATTCCAGAATACCAATTAGATTAGATTGATCAAATATCTCAGAAATTAGATAAGTCTAATCTAATTTCGAGACTCTGCATACGGCCCCAGAATCTGCAATCTACTGACTTTTCTCGAATTTGAGCCATATGAATGAAATTCATATTACTTATATACGCTTTGAAATTCTCATTTACTTGATTTACTTATGAAACCCATAATATAAGATAAAACATTCAGATAGACCTATAGCATCTAGTAATTGAAGAGAAATTTTATCATATTTTGTCAATTTTCAGTAATAAAACCACTAAATCGCCTATTTCTTAAATAACACACCCAAACCATATTGAGGACTTTGTTAATTTTTTAATCTAATTTTTCATGAATTACCTGTTCCTCTTTTCATCATAATTAATTCAAACCTGACTAACCTAATCATCACAAAACACTTATTCTAAAACTATTTGAGTGTATTATTCGACAACAGTAAATGACTAGCTTCATCAAGAAAAACATGATGTGAAAAACATCATGTGCCTTGTGCGTTACTCACGTAAAGCTGATGAAATCAAATCTATTTATAGTCAATCACTGATAACAGTAGAAGGCAGGATTTAAGCCACTGTAGGATGTGATGTCTCAGTTCGATGCACATAGATAAATTGCTTTGTCTGCGTTGTTTGTTTGCTCTAGAGATGACATTTTTTTGATACTGATGGTCACGCTTAGAACTAGTCCCGAGGGGCATAAATATCCATTTTCCATTGAACGTAATGCAAATTCATGTCTAAATTCTGACGAACTAAATCATTGGCACCAAATTGAACGCACGTGGTCAGTAAATTTAGATCGTGAGGAGTCGAACGTTGTGAATAATATTTCCATTTGATGAATTTATCACGCAGAAACATTGAGGCAAAAGGTAGGTAATATCCACTTGACAGACGTTCAGTCTTCGATGTGAAAACGGTAGATCGTGTGTTCCCTAATACATCTTTTCTTGCGCATTGCGCGTTTGGCCAATCACGCAAGCCAAAGTGAGACGAATATGTCCAAATCTCTCTACCATCACATACAATGTCTGAGATAGAATCACGTCACCTCAAAAGTAACATCGACAGCCGAATCCATCTCTGTGGTTCGATGATACAACAGCCAGTGTTGAGACCCGCATCATGTCAATATATGAATATTGGTTAATAATGAATAATAGTGACAATGCAAGTTTCCACGTACCTTTATCTGCCACTTCCCGGTTTTTACCACTTTACCCGATTTCGTCAGTTTTTCTCTCTCACCTGTCCTGGAAAAACTAGTTTCCCATAAAATTGCCAACCCTGCCTCAGGAGGACAAACTCAATGTTACTTGTGTATTCTTTCCTGCCTAAACAACCAGTGGCGTAGCCAAGGGGGACAAGGGGACATGCCCCCCGAAATGAAATATGAGCGGAGGACAATCTTGTGTTTTACACGGGGGCATATTAACATCACTTTATGTCGAATTATTAATTATTTAATGTGAGAATCTGAAATCCTACAGTAGCGCGCTTGGCTAATTTTCGCATGTCCCCCGTTGCTCACGACCGCGAGAGATGTTCATTTCTGTCAGTCAGATAGTCGGTCAGGCGTCGATACTAGTTGTACTGTCACGGACGTCTCGATGTGGCTTGTAGCCAGGACACGACACGGTTTTGCGACACCCACAAGTAGAGGTCATTCATGACTGGGTATATAAACGCCTGTTCTATTTCGCTTTTGCTTCCAATTACACATGTATCGAATGATGAGCCACTTACATTAAGTCAATATTGTTAGAGCCTAGACTTCATTCTACGCTTGTGGCTGTGATCGATAATCTTGTATATACTGTATGATTTTATGTTAATCGTGTATCATGAATGATCAATAAAAGACAAAATCAGATATTAATGAATATTAGGGCTTCTTCTGATTTATGAAATTATTAAGTATAGACTTATATAAATTAAGCCACATTCATTGTCACCCCCCGGAAATGAAATCCTGGCTACGCGACTGTAAACAACCGAAGAATTATTTTCATTAGTATTCATTCTATTTTCACTACATTACAAGCCAGTTTGGGCTAATCCGAGCAGTACTAACTGCGTGACGAGCCCTTGTAGAGTGAAACGCAGCGTCTACGACCGCATATGATATGCAGAGGCGGGAGGATAATAATTCAGCAAAGAATGCAAAAATATTCCCGAGATATCGCCAGACGTTTCGCGTGTAAATTCTTAGTCAATGGCGGAACCTTTGACGACTACGAAGGAACTCTGTGCTGAAATGGTTCAAATTTGAGGCAAACTGAAACTATGCAATCTTTATGATCACCAGAAGCAAGGCGAAGTCAGGATGAATAAATCAGCCTGCTGCGTAGCCTTTCATCTTGAATGAATGAATGAACCTGGTTTATCTTCGGAAGCACAATAGGTGACACGCACCAGCCCTTCTTCCATGTGGCCGAGTTTCATTTATCCCACTCTCCTTTTGTGCTGAGTGTTAAGCGAAAATGTAGAGTGCATCTATTTTAGAAGTCAAAGTTTGACCCTACCAAGGTCTCCCACACACACAGGTCTCCCGCACGGAGAGCGACCACTCTACCACAAGGCCAGCCACGTGTTCAGCCGTTTTAGTTATTACAAGGCAGTTTGGGCCATTCAAGCACCACCGACGAGCCCTTGAAGCAAGGTTTGGACTTGGGTTTTGGGTCGACCACGACCTTGAGTTTTCTATACAAAACTTGGGTCTTCTGCTGCATATATACAAATCAAGTTATAAAAATTGAGACTTTGATTTGAACCTTGGGGAACCACATGATAAGAGCATGAAATTCTGATTTTTTATCAAAATTCCATTCAATTGACGGAATATTTCAAATAAGAAATAATTGTGGTTATTAGCTCTTCAATTTTGGCTTGACAATGCCGTGCATTGAAAGTTTCTACAAATTGAAATTTCACATATTTCATATACATGTATTTTATATCTTCGCAACCCTAAAATATGTGCAACAGACGAAATTAATCTAAAAATGAATTCATTTCAATTTTGTATTCCAAACATGTTTAACCATGCACTCACATGCGCAGCTATGTTAATTATTAAGTCTGTTTATTTTGAATGATGAAATGAAAAGAGCTACTTTGTCATGAGCAATGTGTAATTCAATCATCATTAAATCAAAAATCTTCAATTAGGTCAGTGAATCAGTAAAGGCTAAATTGAGGAAAGCTTATAAATGGAAGATTAACTTTTCCATAAAGTAGCACATGTACTTAGGCTACTAATTACAGTTGTTGCAATAAATGAATCGTTTCATACTAATGCCACACTTCTCATGGGCCCACAAATTACAAGAACAGCACATCAAAGATGTACGGTAAAACTTCTTACAAACGAAGAATTTGTGATCGACCGCAGTATTATCAACAGAATTGGCATACTGTGAATTGTAGCATCCTACGAATACAGTCGATATCTCAGAATTTCTTGGTTTCAGTTGCAAGTCAAAGCCTAAGTCATAGAATAGAAACTTCGGTATAGAAATAAAAATTTTCATTTAATGCAGTAATACTGTGTGAAATTATCGTGATATATGAATATGCCCTATAGAAGAATCTTTATGTCAGTACAAAATACAAGTAATGTACTTTGTTTACTTGATTGTACTCATTTACTGAACTTGGGCTTGAGTTTTGACCCAACCTTGTTTGAAGGGCGAAACTCAGCGTCTACGACAGCCAGGGAATTCTGTGCTTGAATGGCTCAATCTGATGACATTTTTTGTTCTATTTTCATATCTTTTTAGCATTACGCATGCTGGTCACTCGTCTTTGTTAACCACATGACAAGCGAGATAGCAGCCGTCCTCCACAATAGTCTGTACGCCTTGTCCAACTTTTACCTCAAATGCATTAGAGTCGAAGTCTAATGTATAGTTCAGAAAATTCCAACACTCGACTAGACAGTCATAAAATTCATGTGTTTCACGTGATTTTCGAATCATCATGATGAATAAAAGTTTGATTTATGCCGCACCATCTCTGTACTTCACCGTTGCGTCTCCTTGACCTTCACATCCTTAACGCGATGAAACCATCACTTGATATTATTACTGCTCAGTCAAAGCACGAGTTAAATTGATGCTTTTGACGATCTAGTGAAATGCTTAATACATGTCACTCAACCATATTTTCAATCACGAAAAGATCACTTGTAACATTACGTAAATTCGTGCAAGCTCGTTTAAGAAAAAGGCTTTCAAGACGAAACAAATGATTTCCCATACAGGGATATGTCAAAATTGGAATATAAGTGCAAATCTATCAGCTTAATGAATCTTTCAAAGCGCCGATTATTGCTCAAATTAATTCAATTATAAATTGAAATTATGAAAACTTAATTCCGAAAATCACCGAACATTTTTCGCCATAGCTGAAGGAGTTGCTTATCGGATTAAGTGGCATTCTATGTTGTTAGGGCAATATCTTAATTCATATCTTAATATCCATACTAAGGCAATCTATGTGGCTGAGAAACATCTAGAAGTGGAAGAACGAGAGGCAAAGAACACAAATAACAACTGTAAGCAAAACACAAGGGGATCGGTGTTCTAGAAACATTGAGGAAAAACATAAAAGCATAATAAAATAATTTCAAATGGATATAGCAGGGATATACAAACAACTCAGATCCATTAATCACAGAGGCCCCAAAGAAGTAAGTAAAATAGACTGTTGTGATTGCTGTGCCCTAGCACAGCTACAAGGCGTGAACGAAGTTGGGTAGTTAGTCAATGCAAAAATTAACAAACTGTATTATTTCAAATAAAAAAAAAGGAAAAACAGATCTTCTAATCTGGTTAAGCTGTCCCCATCAGAAACCTGTTCGCACGCCTCTTGAAAGTATCAAGATTGTATTGGGCACGGAAAGTGGTCTGGGGAAGGTGATTCCAAAGCCGTGCCGAGCCAAACAAAAAAAGCTTTTCGAGCGACTCACAGTGCGTGCGCGTTCTAGGCTCACATGATAGCATGTAAGTGCATTAGCTCTGCGTGTGCTTCTGGAGAAGATCATAGGTTTAGGTGCTCACTCATTTACTGCAGTGCCACGTCTACCGAAATAGCATCTGTAGAAGAGACTGAGTGAAGCAACATCCCGTCTGACGGAGAGCGGCTGCAACTTGTCAGCAAGTTTTCCACCTATAAGATTCTTGACACGTTCTCAACGCGTTCAAGGAGGTTAAGATGTTCCTGTGGGGCGCCGGTCCACAGATGACAGCAATGCTCCATCAGAGGACGAATAGTGGACTTGGAATAGCAACAGTCTGTGGTGGAAGATAACTGACGGTAACATAGACTATCAATGCGTTGAGTTGCCTGCTTGCAAATGGACTGGATGAACGGTTTCCATGATAAATCTTTCGTAACCGCCAATCCAAGGAAGGAGATGCTGATGTTCTGCTATGATGTTGTCTGATCCTATTATCTGACATCTTAGTGCTATGATGATCATCATCTCCTTTAAGTCGTGAGTGCAGAATACTCGTTTTTGAGAGATTGAAGGAAATGACCATTTAGCGCCCCATTCAGAGACCCTGTGCGTAAGTCTTCATTAAGAACGTCACATAACCGCTGACGTTGCTGAGTGTTCTTAGCTAGTCGTTCATTGGAATTGATGATGTCGTGTCATCTACATACATCACCTATTTACTCACTAGGCAGTCTGGAAGTCGTTGATGTACAACAGAAAAAGAGTGGGTCCCAAAATTGACCCTTGAGTAGCTCCTGCATTGACAACCTTTGGAAGGCTTTTAGACATCTAAGACGAGATATCTGTCGTCACTAAGGAAAGAAACAAGAAGTTTGTGGGGTTGATCAGAATGTCCGTAAGACTTAAGCTTCGTAGAAGTCCCTGATGCCAGACTTTTATCGAATGCCTTGGAAATATCCAGGGCAACTGATCTCGTCTCACCTAGTCTTTCAAAAACATGACTCACATGTTCAGTGACATATGAAAGAAGATGTGCAGTTGATCGAGGGTGCCAGAAGCCATACTGTTCCTCTGATAGAAGGTTATGAGTTTCAAGCCAGTTCAAGTTCTGAGCCATACTGTTCCTCTGATAGAAGGTTCTGAGTTTTAAGGAAGTTAGCAATATGCTGGTTCATCACTGCTTCAAAAATCTTGTCAGCAATTGGGAAGCAAGCTGATATAATGGTAACCAGATTGGGCATCGTTAAAAAGAAAGTTAGTTCCGTTAATTAAAAATGTAACTTCTGTTAACAATAATCCGTAAATTGGAGTAAAGAAACGACAGTTAAAGTTAAATCGTTAATTCGTTAAATTTTATGTTATCTTAAATCATATTTTATTTAACACTGGTGTCTTCACAGATAAATTTTCTGCTATTACTAGTTTCTTTATCATTCTTTTATCTTCTCTTCTTCGGTATTTTTTTATTCTTATCTCTTCTGGCGGGTTACGGCTTTTCGTCGATTCGAGTTCTTCGCTTCGGTCGGAATTCTTTCTATTCTTCGGGGGGTTCTTTTTTCGGGTTTTCGTTTCGTCTTTTTACGCGGGGTTTTTATCGATCAGTCTTTCGGTCTTGCATCGAGGGGTCCATGTTCGTTTTGCGGGTTTCTCTTTTCTTTTTTTTTCTTTCTTTTTTCTTCGGGGCGTTCTATTCTTTATTTCTTTGTCTTCGTGCGCTCCTTTACTTATCTTGATCTTTTTCTCCGAATTCGTACGGGATTGATCTCGTTCGCGTATGATCATTTTCTTTCATCATTTCTTTTTCTTATATTCTTTCTTCTCTTCGTCTTTTTTCTTTTTTTCGGATTATCTTTTTTTCGGGTTCTCTTTTCGCGGGGTGTTCTTTTTCTTTTTTTTCTTTTTTCTTTCTTCGGGTTCTTTTGGTGTTTCTTCGGGTTCTTCGATCTTTTTTACTTTTTCTTTCGGGGTCTTTTCCCTTTACGTATCTTAGTCCTTCGTCGGTTCGGTTTCTTCCCCTTTCTTTCTCGGTCTCATTTTCGATTTTTTCGGGGGTTGCGATTGCGGGGGATCTTCTTACGGGGGGAGTTTTGTCTTCTCTTCGGGTTGTTCTTTTCTTCTCTATTATACTCAGTCTTTATCGGGTGCGGGTTCTTCCCCTTTCCGTCTTCTTCGTACTTATTCGGTCTTCTTCTTTTTCTTCGGTTTTTTCTTATCGGGGTTCATTTTTCTCATTCTTGTATCGGGTCATTCTTTTTCCTTTTCTTTTCGGTTCGGGGTCTTTTTTCTTTCGGTCTTCTTTCTTTACGGGGGCTGTCGGGATCTTCGGGGTTCTTATTCTCTTCTTACTGTTTCGCGCGTACGGGTTCTTTATATCCTTATCTTTGCGGAGGGGTACCGTTATCGGGCTTCTTTTTATCTTCGGTTTTTCAATTCTTTTCGATCTTTACTGAATCTTTTTCTTTTCTTATTATTTCTTTTGATACCAGTCTTTTCTTCGGCTTTCTTTTCGCTTCTTTCGTTTTATTTTTCTTCTGGGGGTCTTATCGTTATCGGGTCTTTTATTTCTTCGATCTTTTTCTTCCTTCGCTTCTTGTTTCTTTCGTTATCTTATCTCATTCTTTCTTTCTTTTTTTTTTTTATATTTCTTCGTTTTCTCGGTCCGTTCTTTTTCTTCGTCGATCGTTCTTAAGTATTCTTATCGTTTTCTTCGTTCTCTTTTTTTATATTCGCTTCCGGTTTCGGTTCTAGAACCCATACTCCTTGCTAAAAATTTATAAGCCTACGTCTTTGCTATCTATCGCAACTTTTCCGAAAAATACTTAAATCAAATCACAACAGTTCTCCAGCCAATGTTTCTTACAAAATGTAAAGTCGTTTGTTCTGCTGAATAATTCCACAAAGCTTTTACCATCAATCTTTTTCATTCGAGTCGTCAGGTTAAAGAATAAAACAACTTGCACATAAGCCTGCACATCAAGGCTGACATATTCTTCCTACACTAAGGAAATTGTTCGGCAATGCGGAGCATGCGCGTAGACGAAATGAACCGCAATTGGGAAACAGAATCTATCTTGTGACCTTGATGACTGCGCTCCTGACACTGTCCCAATGTGTGAAGAGAATAGCTTCACGCAAATATCGATGGCTAATTCTGTTTGAACGCCGCGCGTTTGTTGTCCAGAGTACCGATGAAACGAAGGTGAAGCAAGTATAACTCAGCCTCAAGGTCTGCATGTTATAGTAGACTTGACATCATGACTGAGCCTCAGCCGATATTTATAAAAAAAAGTTAAAACGGAAATTAACGGACATTCCATGAGAGTAACGAAAGTTAAACTAATCGGTAACTATTTTAAAAAGTTAAAAATTAAAAAAAGCCAACTCCGTTAATTAACGGATTAAGGAATTAACGATGTACACCACTATGTCCTTAGGAAATTCCTTGGTGGAAGACTATGGCCAATCTAAGACGACAGATATCTGGCGGTCACTAAGGAAAGAAGAAGTTTGTGGAGTTGATGAGCAACTCCATAGGACTTAAGTCTCCCTAAGGAGCCCGATGCCAACTCAAACGAATGCCTTGGAAATATCCAGGGCAACTGACTTGGTCCTCACTTTGTCTGTCAAGCACACGACTCACATGTTCAGTGCCATGAAAGAGATCTGCAGTTGAATCGAGAGTGCCTGAAAGCCTTACATGGTCTTCTGAAGAAGGTTCTGAGGTTTCAAGGAATGTAAACAATATGGTTGCATAATCGCTGATTCAACAAATCTGCCAGCAATTGTAAGCAGGCTGAGTAGGACGGTAACAAGATAGAAGAGGTGAGTCAGAACCTCCTTCATTTGGAGAACTGGATCCACGGAAGCTACTTTCAAACAAGAAGGAACTAACGGTGGATCACAACTACTGAACAGTCTGGACAAAAAGTTGGGAAAAACTCAGGTGAGAGATGCTTGAAGACCAAAAAAAAGGAAACCTGGGATTGCCTCTGGTCACTAGACTTAGAGTTATATCGAGATCTGCGATGAACTTTTTTGACGTGCCGGAATGTGACAGAAGTGAGGACTAGCTGTCTCATCAGTGCGCGTGGGAATGGGGATGGCATTCTACCCTGCATCGGTCCTATGTTGAATCCTTGCAAACTGCTTGCAAAGAAGCTCGGTATTTGTCTCCTGAGTTTCGCCAGCCCCCGTCATAGAAGTACTGACTTCGGCATGACGATGTGCTGGGATGGAGTTGTTCATATTGGTGACACCAGTTGTAAATCCTCCAGAAGTCCTTAAGAGACAAGCTTCTTGGGTAGCATTGGATTTCCGTACATACAAAGCGTAACGACTTTGGCCTGAGGTATGGTTTCCCCTTGCAATTTCTACGTGTGTTTTGTAGAATTCAAGATTCGCCAGTGTACTGCCACGCCTTTTACCTATGGAAAAAGTGGTCAACGCTGTAGGTTTGCAGCTGCCATGTTGGTGCAAACCTTGCGGTTGGGATGGGCGTTCATTGTGAAAGTGCGGTAGGAATGTAGGCCAACATCCCCCTATCTGAAGCCACTATGTCAGTCTGCGCCGAATTGTGACGGCTCTCCTCAGAATCAATTTCTTCAGCTTGAACTTGAACTAAGAAAAGTGGCGGAAAGCCCACAACATCTGCTTGGAGAATTGAAAACTTCTATGGCATGCGCCAGACGGTGTGGAACAAGGTTGTTTTGCCATAACTATGAAAGCACAGTAAGCAACGTGCCGAGGGGAAAATAACCTTGTGTGAAAACAAGTTTGGATAGGGTGTACGACAGTCCTTTAAATGTCCCTTCATTTCGGCATTGTCATTATTTTCATATTTCATAATAAACGAGTTATTGAGCGAACGATTTATATTATATCTACGATATTTTTGTTGTCTTTCTCTACCCTTTACCAGTTTGTTTTCTGAGAATACTAATTACCACCTAATATGAATGGGTTGCACGGGAACGTTTTCGGATCTTATTTCGCGCAATCGAAACGCATGAAAAAGTCCCGAACAGAAAGTAGATTGAAGTCAAGAATATCTGATGATGAGAGCTGACCAATTATGTTCGACAGTCCTCGTTATTGTGGCAGGATGTTTGAATGAAAAAACCCTTCTTCATAAGATGAAGAAATTGTGCAATCAACTGAGACTTAGCAATGATTTGTCTACATACTACGTATATTCACGTATAAGAAGAAAAAACATAATAATAATAAAGCGTATATATTCAGATAAAAATGAAATCGTACAATAGAAAGACAAGTTACACAAAATCAGATAGGTGTACTAGTATGTATTACTCATCGGCTAGTGAAATTACGATTATACAATTTGCAAACGTATGGAATGAATAACGACTTCACTTCATAGTGCGCCTTCTTGGCAGCAAAAATCGACCAGAGTCTGATAATGTTGCAAAAGATGATGAATGACATGACCAGGTTTCATTACTTGTTTCCTTAACTTCAAACACACCTCCAAATTATCTCGAAGCATCGAAAGAGTTGGCAAATTATCATCACAGTCACATAAGTCTCCACATATCATCTGTAATCGATTAGTATCCTGTCAAATCGATTTGAATCTCACTTTTCGATAAGCAAACAAAGACAGGAGCACAATATTCGAGCAAAGGAGCGTACAGAGCGAGAAGTATGGCCCAAACGTAATGCTGATGAACTTAGGGAGCGCGTAGCTTTCTCAGGATATAGAATCTTCGGAGATGCTTTTGAGCAAGACATGATTTGCAATGGGGCGGACCATGTACCATAGGAATCGAACCATACACCAAGACTGACATTCATTACTGGAACTACATCAGGTGGGAGTAATTGCCCCATTCAGTTTGATTTTCTTGATTACAGAGACTTGCACTTCCACTGATTGAGAGTGAGATTCCACTTTCCATTGACCACCGTAAAAGCCCTGCATGCTCGCTAGAGACGTGTAGATTTTCTGAGACTTTGTATAGCGGAAGCAAAGATTTTCGGTCATCGGCAAAAATCACTAGGTGCCTTTTCGAAACGTGATATCTAAGAAGACGTTGCTAATGCATATGAGATATGGGCCAAATATTGATCCCTTGAGGAATCCCCGTAAGTCACAGATGCTTGCCTACTACAGAGGAGCCAATTCTGACAAATGTGAGCGGCCCTTTTAAGTAGTCATGAATCCATCTAAAAACGCATTTGGAAAATTGCAGTGCTTCATCCTGTTCAATATGTGCTCTAATTTTAAACATCGAAGGCCTTAGAAAAGTCATAAGAAACAATCATGACACCAACTGTTCTTTGATCATCAAGATAGCGCGTCAAGTGATCATGCAGTGAAACCATGCACATGTGTTGACGATAGATGTTCGAAACCCAAACTGATGCTATGATAGAACTACCAGAATTTCACACCTTCATGAGTTAAGACAATGGTTTCAGTAGCTTTGCTCAATGGCAAAGGGAGGACACTTATAGGAGTCGGAGATACTCTAACGTCGGCTTCGAGGTTTAGGAACCGGTGGTGATTGCGGCGGTTTTTCCATAAGATTGGGACTTCACAGTTTTTCAGGATCAACGAAAAAGTTCACATAGAGGCTTGGAGATAGGCAAAGCATGTGCTTTTAGATGCCACCGGTAAATCAGAATTTGACTTTCCGCTTTTCACGTTGTGGATGAGATCTCTCAAATAGCAGGAACACAGATGGTTCCCAGTCAATAGTATCCCTATTTAGGTAGGACTGAACCATCTAACGACAACACCATTCGATTTCAAATGGACAGAGGTCAAAGTAGAATTTTATTATCACATCGGTAGCGGTACTGAGGCAGTCAAATGAGAAAGCAGAGAGGTCAAGGGTTTCTTGTTTTTGTGCCAATGTGCTTAATTTAAAGCTTTCCACATGTTTGCGTCTACCATATATTTCTTTCCCTCGTTGTCCTTCGATTTGGCGATTTCCTCTTTCACTTTCAGCTTAAGAAGTCATCACATTGCAAAGTTGCGATTTCTGAATGCAACTTTTTGTTATCAAAATCTTTAATAACAGGGGTAATCCAAGACTTGTCCCCTGTCAGAAAAAAGGATACGAGTTAGGATGGCACAGATTTGTCAACATCATCAGCTAAAGTTTCATGAAATATGGAACACATTTTCGTCGAGATTGAGAGCATCGTCATATATGAAATCCCAGCTTCAAACTATCGATGATATGAGAAACAGTTATCCAAATTTTTGATTTCTTGCCTCAGGTCCGAAACGTTTCTTGTATAAATGTTTGTGACAGGTATCACGCTCGATAGAACCCACAGTTCGGAAGAAAAGCTAACAAAGCATACATGGTAGACTTTAGATCTGTCCAAAAGGGGCACAAGCAGAGACAGTAAATAGAGAGATGCCAAGAGACTCAGATATCAAGAATATAATCCAATTGAGAATTCAATCGTATGTTTGGCTTGTTTGAATACAAATTATCAATCCAAAAGAAGCCGCAAATGACCACCAATGTCAAAACGATTCAGGTCTCTCCACCAATTACAATATCATAATCCGGAGAATCTTCAAGAAAAATCCATCAATAATAAGTTACTCAAAAAAATCATTAATATTTCTGAATAAACGAACCGCAGTATCAAGGAGAATATACAGACCGAGAAAAAGAACTTTGTGTAAATCGCGAGGGATATGGCAACACATTCAAAATCAAAAAGGGGATTACATTGATGTGTTTTCGCATGAATAGAGTTTTACGAATCCAGACGCAACTCCTCCTCCAAGTTTTTCCTTTTCTGTCAATGACAGGAAACGACATATATTCCGTGAATTTGAACAAAGAAATCACTGTGATTTTTCATTCAGACCAATGATTCCTGAAGCATAACAAAAACGTCCTACCGATTGTTAGAATGCAGTGTCACATTTACTTCATCGAGTATTTTTGAATACAACAGATCGCACATTAGATGTCAGAAACGAGGGTAGATTTGAACGATTTATTCATGTCGGCTTGTCTAGGCACATAATTATTTGATAAAAACAGCATTGGAAATTCTGAACGATCACTGCGAAGAATTACTCTATGTCGATAAATCACAACATCCTCGCCATGTTGCCTTCGACTCTTGCCCTAAATCTCTCAGAGCTAAGTCCTGCTCAAGCGTTGTGGATATGTGAAGTGTCTGGATGGATGTATACACTTTTGAAGTCATCATGACCACGAGGTTTTGGCTCGTTTTTTAGGATTTCGTTCACTACCTTCGAAAGCGTTGACATGAAACCAACAATAGTCTAGGGTCTATTGGAAGTTGTCCTGCCATATCCGAACGAATTGAGTGGATACCGATGTCCGTCCAGACGAAGAAGCCTGAAAATTTTCAAGAATCGAATGATCGGTCATTTTCCTTGCGCTCCTCCAATGTTCCACTTGCCGATTTTTCCAGAACTCCCGAAAATAACCAAATTATTTTCGACGTAGGGCTCTCTGTTCAAACCTCCTTCAAAGAACATCAGTAATTTCCATTCCATTGTACTCTGTTGTAATTCATTGACCGTTTCTCGAGGGGCATTACCAACGATCACGTAACTTAGCGTTTTCATCCGTGAGCAATGACAATTCCGCGCGTAACAGCATGTCAAAATTTTGAGTCAATCAGAGAAGCCAACTTTCTCCATGATGAAGCTTATGACTTTCTCCGTTAGATCCACATTTTGCCTTTTTCAGGGCAATGAAGGCTTTAAAAAGTTCATTCTTTGTCATCTCCCCCTTTGCGAGAAGGTTAGATCTTCTTCTGACATTGTCAAAATCGCATCAAAGCTGACATTAGCCATGGTTCACAGATTCCAACAAAACGATAGTCGGCCAGATTAGAACCAGAACCTCGCAACGCGATGCACACCCTGTTCACCACTAGACCCAGACCAACAACGCAGACAGTGGCTTGAAGGACTTGTTTCAATAAGCAAAGGAAAACAGAATCACTTGCACTGTAGGTATGGAATGACGTGCAGAATCGTGATATCACTAACAGTGCACAGCAAATATGCACAAAATCGCGCAGTGAACGAAGATCAATAGGAAGACACTATAATCACTGTATCGAATGAATTCCTGGGAATACGACGTAGAAAAACCGCACAGCGACGAAG
>CAJQUW010010286.1:0-17748 GCA_907163375.1 Prostheceraeus crozeri
TGCAGTCCAGATGATTGTTTTGTAATAAAAGAAAGCATTGATGGTTTTTGTACTCAATGTTATTTTAGATTTTGCAAAAGAAACTATGAGACGTTCGCTAACTATCATGTTTTAAATATATGTTTACCACTCATCCATAACTTTTTGTATCTTGCAAATTCGTAATTCTATACTCGTCGTGGTACTTGATAGTGTTTAGAAATGAGAGTAGAATGAAGTATTACAGTGAACCGCAATACAAGGCCAGGGATTGTCAAGGTCTAAGCCGTAACATGCTGCGGTTCATCAATCGAATTTGTAATATTCTTATGATTAAACTTCAGTCAACCAAGAAGCATTTTGTTACATGAAAATAATGGCAGCATACTATGATTCCAATTTTACAGATGAAATATTGGAGCGGCCTGTAATTTCATTCGACTTATTCTTTTACTCGATGCTGCCAGCAAAATATGGCTAGGCATATTGAGCTTTTCCAATATAGTAGGAGTCATTAATGGCCAATAGTGGACTGGATGCATGTGAATGATTATACAAACACACATCACATCGATTGACAATGAACTTTGCGTCAAATCGCAGTTAAATTGGTAAAAATAAAACGATTTTTGACATTACAATAATACCACTTTCAGTAGATTGCAAAGCAGCAGATTTTGCACGTTCTGGTTTATAATTATGATTTTATTAGACTGGAGAAAAATAGTGATAATCAATAAAAATACTCTTATTTCAGTGAGGACATCAGACACGAATAACAACTACTCGGCTCAAAAAGTGCAATAGACCATGAAAATTTCACAAACATTTTCAGTTAAGAGTTCATGGAACGTGTTATCATTTTCATGCTAAAAATCCTATATTTTGCCAATATAACTGAGGTTTGACGCAAGGAAAAGGGTCATGGAACCTACGTCCCCACGTTATCTAGAAATGTCTCTCTCACCGATTGAGCTACGGGTGGACTCAAAGCGTTGTCTATTATTCAAAACAATGAATTCTCATCATTGGATATGAGTATGAATTGCTAACAGTCATAAGGAGCATTTTCAAGAGAGTTGATTTGCTGATAAAAGAGAATGAAACTTTATTCTCACAAATGCCTCACAAATGAATTCCGTGCCTCCACACCCTTCGAGCGCGGATTACTAATTAAAACCCTACTGGGACTACGGTCTAATAAGTCTGTTCTTAGTTGATGCATTCAATGTCATACAAGCAGATGAAAAGGAGTTTGTTGACAATTCAAAAAACGTCTCAGGATCATGTCATTGGATCCAATTAATGACTGATGAAACTGCCAAAAAGAAGTTGAATCCACTAAGCAACCTCTTTCTAGTTCAACGTTAACAATTTTCTTTGATACTACATGTACATAAAATGATCAGTTTTTAATCGCTGTTTTTTTCAGTAATTTGTCATAACTGAATTTCCTGTAATTTCTTTATGACTTTTACGATAAACACATTCACAGAAGTTTTCTCTAATGTCTGGGTTTAGGTCGTTCGAACCGGCCTATTGTAGTTCAATATTTTATCAACAGATCATGTATGAAACTTTTCACACTTCATGTAATAAGTATTTGTAATAAGATAAGAATCGAATTTCCATTGTGCAGTTAATTAATCGAAACGGCTCATCTGTATTATGATGGTCAAAATATACTGGAATGCAGTCATACACATAGTTCAATGCTTGCAACAAAAGTCAAGATTGCTTATAGATCTTCGGTTAGCATTGTTTTCGTGATTGTTTCACATTGACGAAGTAGATATAAATAATGATCGCTTAGTTGTTTCTCTCCTTCCATAGCACTAAATGCTCGGTGAAAGCACTACTATTTGGGCATAGACTAGGGCAATGGAATCGATAAATTTGCTAACCAGGAGACCAAACAAAATTAAGCGGTAGGGCAAATTGCATACATAAATGTTGATGCATACTGTGTTTATATTATTAAACATATTGTATGCAAGCATTAGAAGATCTTATGGAAAAAGTCTACAATAAATTTTGCGCTCTTCTTTTGCTATTCAATGTCGGTTTGATTTCTTGATTTCTTGGTCTTAACACTGCATTATAAAATGCATAATAAAGAATGATTTTTGTGCTAGTTTAAAGATGTTTTACTTGTATACAAGCAGAGTCCTGACTAAAATATGAATTTGAATGTAAAGCATGAATTGACCTGGATAATTTTATAAGCGCAAGCATCAATTTAAAATGCAGTAAATTACTTACATTATATGATGAGCCTGCAGACTTAAGTATGAATACTTTATCCGCACGTCATTTGTTGAATAATGTGTAATATATATATACATGTGTGTAATATATGTGTGTCTAATATATGTGAATAATGTGTGTCTACTATGTGTGTCTATATACGTGTCTAATATATGTGTGTCTATATTACATATGTGTAATATAGATATATATATATATGTATATGGTATATGTCTGGTAAAATGATAAAATATGGTAAAACTGGTAAAATACTGGTATACGTCTCTGGTTCAATTCATCGTAACTCGTCACGGCTGTGGAATATAGTCATATTCATAAAGTTTTGATTCACATGCTGATAGCTAAAATAAAAATATCATATTTGATCATATCACATCGTGTAGCATTGTTGTAAGCAATTGAAGCTTAACGAGTTATATATATATAAAACTTTATTGAATCAAAAAACCAACGATAGAAAATATTGAAAAAATTGTATAACTTGCAGCACTAGCGCTTTCACATGGGCCGTGATGAGGCCCATGAGTAGCCTGTCCTAGACCAGGCGAAACCGGTCGGGAATAATTGCTGACTTTTCTTTCGAGTCAGAACTGTTTTATTTATTTTTATTCATTTCGATTTCAATCGTTTTTTTGATATATATATATATATATATATATATATATATATATATATATATATATAACAAGAAAAATATTAATAACTATACTCAGCAACCGGAGAAAATTATAATGAAATGAAAATTGAAAACACGACTTTTACTTATAAGCATAAGCGCTTTCTTTTCTTCAGATGCTTTATAAGTAATAAGATTTAGATAACATGCTATTTACAAAATTTGAAATATACATCATAAAGTTAGTCATTAGAAATAACATGGAAATTTGGAACATATCTTCAAAGTCTTAGGATTATGTACACCATAGATTTCTGTTGAGGGTAAGATAATTAGGTCGAATTGAGTGATGGATCAAAGGATTCTATGAAATATCTTTCTTTGTTTTTTCTCTCTACATCACAATCAGAAAACATCTTATAAAAAGGGAAAATAGAAAAAGATTTTCGTCCACATACTCGTACATCTAAATGTTGATCTGTCTATCTGTCTATCTTATCTGTCTATAATTAGGGTTGTTAATCTGTTGTTTGTGAATTCTTGTTCTGCACCTTATTGTATTTTTAGTCTCGCCAATGTAATATTGGTTGCATCCGAGGCATGTAATTACGTAGATGACATTTTGTGTTGAGCATGACATGTCATGTCGTATTGTAAAAATCTTTCCATTGAAATTATACATAGATTCTTCCCCCAAATAACTACAAGTTCCACATCTAGGATTTTCACATTTCTTTACAGAAAATATTTTGCTTGTTGTTAGTTTAGAACTGCATAAAATTTTCTTGAGATTTTTGGTTGTCGTTTACTTATAATGAATTTTGAGTTTTGGAATATGTCTTTAGCATTGAATTCAAAGAATGGATTGTTGGGGAAATATTTGGATTTTTTGGATAATTTGTCATGACAAAAGGAATAAGATATTGATTGTCATTGTTGGCTTTTAAATTTTGTTGCTCAGTTAAAAGTTGAGATCGATCAAATTGCAAGACCTTATCAATTCCATTTAATATTAATTTTTTGGGATACTTTTGTTTAGTTAAAAAGAGTTCAATTCATGAAGTCGTTCATGTCTTACTTGTGGATCGCTAACAATATTTAACTGAGCAACAAAATTTAAAAGCCAACAATGACAATCAATATCTTTTCCCCTTTTGTCATGACAAATAGAAAATCAAACTTCGTCCTACGTATGTTGTGACAATCCAAATGACCTATCTTTTCGTCCTATAGTGGGTGGTCCAAACTCCCCTACTCAAAGACTAAGTAATTTTATTGATTTAATTCTCAAACCTATTTGCAATGAAGTTGACAGTTACGTCAGAGATAATCTTGATTTCCTAAATCATCTACCGACGAAAGTTTACGAAAACTCAAAATTAGTAACACTTGATGTAGTAAATCTATATACGAATATTCCTCATGAATTAGGACTGAAAGCTATAAGTTACTGGATCGATAAATGTCATAACTTACTCGACTCGAGATTTTCGAAAGTATTTATACTAGAAAGTTTGAATCTCATCCTTACGAAAAACACTTTTATATTCAACGATGAATTTTATATGCAGAAGATGGGAACGGCCATACGCAACCTTGACGTTGGGATATTTGGAAGTGAAGTTGAAAAATGAAAATGATAGAATTATGGGGTGAGGACTTTGCTGAAAACACTTTGAAATATTGGAAAAGGTATCTAGACGATTGTTTCCTGATTTGGAATCACAACTTGAACCAATTGGATAAATTTTACAATCTATTAAACAGTCTTAACCCCAACATAAAATTTACTATGGAAACAAGTGATGCTGAAATTGCCTTCTTAGATATAAAAGTAATTAAAACGAACGATTGCATCTCAACAGACATACATAATCCTATGACTTTGAAGATATGTTCCAAATTTCCATGTTATTTCTAATGACTAACTTTATGATGTATATTTCAAATTTTGGTAATAACATGTTATCTAAATCTCATTACTTATAAAGCATCTGAAGAAAAGAAAGCGCTTATGCTTATAAGTAAAAGTCGTGTTTTCAATTTTCATTTCATTATATATATATATATATATATATATATATATATATATATATATATATATTTACGCACAAAGTTCCCAGACGTTTCATATTGTCATTGTGAAAAGAAAAACACGTTTTCCGGACTAGTTTCAAGGCTAGTTTATTGCCTCATCTTCAGTGGTACAACAAAGAATTCAATAAAATCCAAAATAAAATTTATATCTACAAGTTTGCTTCAACAGAAACATTTTCATTAACTAAAATCTCAAATAAAATACGTCACAAAATACAGAGAGCGTTGAACTACATAGATATTGCGCTAAACATGACATCATTACGAGCGGATTACGTCATAAATTTAATGTCAAAGGAAATTGTCCGTTCCTGTCATTCGATAAGCAATCTGTGTTGTTAATTAAAATAGATTCTAGAATCATTGGGTATTTCGAGCAACCTATAATCTTGAAATTTTCATGTTTCGGTGCATGAACATGCATGGAAACCTCAGTTTGAGTAGGATACCCTCGTAAGTGTTCTGAGATACGGGTATAGAAATGCCTTTTGGTGGCACCAATGTACCGCATTGGACAGCGGTCACAGTTATATTGATAAACAATATCCGATCGCAGATCACTCACAATTTTATCTTTATTGCGAAAAAAATCTTTCATTTTACAAGCACTGTACGTAGTTTGAATTTCAGCCTTAGAAAGTTTTTGATTGATTTTATGAATTCTATGATTGAAATCTTTAAATCCTTCACGAATGAAAGGCACGGACCAATAAATAATTTTCTTATCATTCTCTTTATTTTTATTCTCTTGCTTTGCACAAACTTTTTCTTCGACTTGCTTTTTTACTTTCAAAATTGTTTCCAATTGAAAACCATTACCTATAAATGTTTCAATGATTTCTCAGATGCTGATTCATACAGAGTCTGATCAGAGCAAATTCGGAAGGCTCGAGACAGCAACGAACGAATGGCTGCTAATTTATATTTTCAGGCGCATAAGCGAACTGAGGAGTATAGACTCCAGTGTTTGTTGATTTGATATGAAATCAATTTTGAAAGAATTATCAGTTTCAAGAGTTATCTCCGTATCTAAAAATGTGATGCATTTGTTACTACTTTCTTCTAGAGTAAATTGGATGTCCTCATCCAATGAGTTGATGAAGTTCAGAAACTTTTTAGCATCACTACTTTTTTTGAAAATCGTGAAACAATCGTCCACATAACGACGATAAAAAATTGGCAATGTGCCTTCATACTTATGGAATTTGCTTTCAAGCATATCGAGAGCAAACGCAGCCATAGTAGGGCCAAGGTTAGAGCCCATGGCCATACCGTCCACCTGGTGATATAGTTGGTTGTCAAAACTGAACAAAATGTTTTGTGCACGCAAGGTTCAATAGACTTTTTAAAGCTTTCTCTGAAATTGGAAAGTCAGCGAAATCGATCAACGAGGTTATGTGATTAATGGTTCTGTTCACAGGAATATTCGTAAATAAACTTTTAACATCCAAGCTAAAGAGATCAAATTCTTTTTCCTCAGGAAGAGATAAAGATTTTATGTCTTCAACAAACTGAAAAGTATCTTTCAAGGAAAACTTTCGAGGAACATACTTTTTCAGTAAATCATCAAGCCAAAGAGCTAGTTTGGATGTGTAAGAATTGCGCATACTCATAATCGGACGGTACGGCGGGTTGGAAGTGCATTTATGAACTTTCGGTAAGCCATAAAGGCGAACCGGTTGCGAACCACATGCGCATTCCACATTCTTGAGGAAGATCGTTTTAATCGTAAGCTACAAAACCTTAAAGCTAAAAAACTGATAAATGACGATATCTTCAAATCCATTCGCGCATGTGGTTCGCAACCGGTTCGCCTTTATGGCTTACCGAAAGTTCATAAATGCACTTCCAACCCGCCGTACCGTCCGATTATGAGTATGCGCAATTCTTACACATCCAAACTAGCTCTTTGGCTTGATGATTTACTGAAAAAGTATGTTCCTCGAAAGTTTTCCTTGAAAGATACTTTTCAGTTTGTTGAAGACATAAAATCTTTATCTCTTCCTGAGGAAAAAGAATTTGATCTCTTTAGCTTGGATGTTAAAAGTTTATTTACGAATATTCCTGTGAACAGAACCATTAATCACATAACCTCGTTGATCGATTTCGCTGACTTTCCAATTTCAGAGAAAGCTTTAAAAAGTCTATTGAACCTTGCGTGCACAAACATTTTGTTCAGTTTTGACAACCAACTATATCACCAGGTGGACGGTATGGCCATGGGCTCTAACCTTGGCCCTACTATGGCTGCGTTTGCTCTCGATATGCTTGAAAGCAAATTCCATAAGTATGAAGGCACATTGCCAATTTTTTATCGTCGTTATGTGGACGATTGTTTCACGATTTTCAAAAATAGTAGTGATGCTAAAAAGTTTCTGAACTTCATCAACTCATTGGATGAGGACATCCAATTTACTCTAGAAGAAAGTAGTAACAAATGCATCACATTTTTAGATACGGAGATAACTCTTGAAACTGATAATTCTTTCAAAATTGATTTCCATATCAAATCAACAAACACTGGAGTCTATACTCCTCAGTTCGCTTATGCGCCTGAAAATATAAATTAGCAGCCATTCGTTCGTTGCTGTCTCGAGCCTTCCGAATTTGCTCTGATCAGACTCTGTATGAATCAGCATCTGAGAAAATCATTGAAACATTTATAGGTAATGGTTTTTCAATTGGAAACAATTTTGAAAGTAAAAAAGCAAGTCGAAGAAAAAGTTTGTGCAAAGCAAGAGAATAAAAATAAAGAGAATGATAAGAAAATTATTTATTGGTCCGTGCCTTTCATTCGTGAAGGATTTAAAGATTTCAATCATAGAATTCATATATATATATATATATATATCCCTATTGCGAGTATCCACTATATACTACTACTACATGCGATTCAGTCTTGTCGCGGCATAGACTTGAAGACCTGAACCAACCCCGGCTCCACCCGCCGGATCCCTGTGCATTTCAAACTGTAGCTTCAGCAATATCCAATTTACAAAAGTGAAGCGACAAACATAACAACATATAGTTGGCTCGATAGACAAATTCGATAGTTGTGATAGTGTTATCTTACACATAGTACAAAACAAACTGGTGGCTGTTGCTGAATTATTTAAGTAAATATTAAGTACAAAATTACACTTGACGGAAAAGCCTGGTGTACTATTTGTATTAAGTCAATCTCCTTCATTTTCTTAACTGGCAAAGGGAACAGATTTTTCCATTAGTTCTTCAATGCTCATTTATTATATTTGTTGATCAGTCGAATTTCTTTTCAGTATGTGCTCATCTACTTGTATTAATATCGTCAAGAAAAGTGTAGAAGTAACTTCTTAGAAGAGGTCAGTACATCCCGGTTTTCCATCATGGCGCTCATGTTGCTTTGATAATGTGAACTCGTTAAGCTTCAGTTGCTTACAACAATGCTACACGATGTGATATAATCAAATATGATAACTTTATTTTAGCTATCAGCATATGAATCAAAACTTTATGAATATGACTATATTCAACCGCCGTGACGATGAATTGAACCAGAGACATATGCCAGTCTTGTTACTGTAAATAAACTTAAACTTAGAAATTTGACATGTGACTTGTTTCAGAAGAGCACTAACATGACTAACAGATTTAGACTTAATAAGAACAGTAAATACAGTAAGTACGCTAACAAGTACTTCAAAGAATCATCGCTTCGAACTCTCATTGATAATAATAACAATACTGGGTAGTTTTATTTCTTTCCAAACAACCGTATTTAGGGCTGACCAATGCAATCGTAATTTGTTTACAATCAAACAGATAAATATCAAATGTGCATCTGTGCGGGAAATTAAGTTCATGCATACGATTTGCTACTATTTAGATAAATGAACACTTTAGCACAAAAACAAATTTGCATACTGTCCGTTTCCTATATTGTTGCACAACCCAAAAAGCTCTTTATCTTCTGTTTATTCTCATGAAACTTAATCGTAGAATCATAATTAATTGACTACTGCACTTGTTCACTTGGCTAGCCGAGAGCTTGAGGTTCAGGACCAGTGTGGTTTGCTTAATTAAATGACGTAATCAATGACAGGAGGATTGTTGATGCATAGCTGATCATAATGTCCTGAAGCTGCCCCGTCTCCTGTCATCAATGATGAGAATGAGATGCTAGAAATCTTCTCGATCCACTTATCGGACGCAAACGTCAGCAACTACAGCACGCTGTTGTTTGTGAACAGGTGCAAGTAAGAGGCCGGCGTCTGCAGACCGGAGATTCGAAATCTTCTGACCGCAACCGAGGAAAATGAAGTCTCACCGAATGGCTGGGTGTAGGAATAAAACAAGGAGGGGCAGATCTTGATAAAACTTACATATTCTTCGAGCTGATGACACTAACATTCCTTTGAACCCAAACTCGAAAACGCCAGCCTTACTACAATAATAGTTACTAAGTTGTGTGCAGTTGACCGCTAAAAACATCGTTAACGCGACGGTTAGCGCAAAATCAGTGAAAGTGTAAATTGAGTGAAATTGCACCATATGTTGTCGAAATTCGGAAAAATATATCATCTGAACGCCTATCAAAAGCGTGATTTAGTGGTGATAATTAGGGATTGCAATCCCGTGACCGGGATTTGACATACGGGATCCCGTGATATTTTCATAATATAACTACCGTCAGCAGAATCCATCACAAGCAAAGAAATGGATTGCTTTAAATCAACAGGTGCAAAGAGGAATGTGAAATGTGAACAGATGATCATTTGAATCCCACCGAGATCTGTGGAAGCGGAACGCGCCTTCAATGCTGCTGGTTTGCTCACATGACACTCGAGGTGTTGAATGGCAACAGAAACTTTAGCAAGCTTGACTAGTTCTAAATAAAATGCTTCCTCATAAAATCTTTCTTAATAAAGTTTTAGTGAGCATCACGATAATATTTTCCATATTAAGACAATTGTTATCCAATCTCATTACTAGTAAGCTGAACCTTTGTTACTTAAGATTAAATGCAAATTTTATATCTTATGTGGGCTATACTCCTCATCGCTTCTAAAATTTGCATTCTGTGATTTATTTTTAGAATTGATTTCAAAGATATTGTCTGAAAAAGATATTCAATTTTTTGCTACCGACAAAATATCAAAAGGCAGAATGATTGTAGCCTTTATGTCTTGGCAATACACATCAAATATAAATGAGAGAGAGAGAGAACTAGGCCTAAATATATAAGCGAGATCAGAAGAGCTTATATCTGTTAACGATTACGCACAGCTTTTTCGACAATGTCTAATGATTTCGAATAAATAACTTAAGTAATGTTGTTTTTAGCACAGTAGTGTTGATCGTGTGACATTGCTGTGTAATGTTATATAATTGCTAATATTTTTAATTAGAATCGCAAATTTCAGATGAAGGGTTCAAGTTGGTGCATTATATCAATAGGAATTACAAAATGCATCATTAATGCTCTGACATATCATTTCACGGAAAGCTTTTAAATCGAAAAATTATCTTTATGCCGGTTAGCTACAGATTCTACCTATAAGTAAAACATACAGCAATGCACTCACTATGAGATAGTCTCGCACGTGATGACAAGAACTCAGGTGTTTATTAGCCATTAAGGGAAAACATTACAGTATTAATCAAGATAGTGTTAAAATGAATAATGATAAAATGGTAAGCATAAAATGGTTCATGATGAAGCGGTCGTTCGAACTTTAGCGGAGAGGAGACATTCACGGCATATTCTGAAATTTAACTGTATAACACAAATTCTTTACTCTGATTCATGAAAGCATAATTTACTATATAAACAGTCAAATTCAGCACGACAATTACATTTATCATAAATAATAGATAATGCAAAAACCGTGACATTTCACAAGACAAAGAAACCCATCTTCAAAAATTGCATATAACTGAAGTCATCGACCGTATGTGTCGGAAACTGATTCGATGCGTCGAAAAGCAAGGAGAGCACTCCGTGAGCTTTTTAAAGTAAGACTCGAAAAGCGGACTCGATCTACCAGGATGTGTCAGCACCCTAATACCAGAACCTCTAGGCTTTCTACGTGGTTTGTAAAGTACAGCGCGTGATCTTTTTCATCTTTCTTTCAGTACATGTAATCTTTCACTTATCACCATCTACCGCTTATGTCTTTGTGCTCACTGAATATTTGTATTTGTGAGACGAATAAAGTTGATTATTATTATTTGACATTTGTTGGTTTTTATTTATCAATTTGATTGCGCAGTCACACTCAATCAGACCTATCATTTTATGAGTTAACAAACGAATCATATCTGAAGGTCCGGAGAGCACTCAATCAATTTATCAAAGATTATAACAGTATGCGCGCTCATACACAAAATTGATATCAAAGACATAACGCCACTTTTTGTGATATGGAAAATATCATTGTCTCATTGACACTCACCTGTAATCAGAGCGAAAATTATAGGCTGGTGAAAAATTGCAATATTCTCCGGACTTTTCCCACTCGTTGCGGTAGTTCAATGGAGTGATCTGTCTATTTCGTGAAGCAACTGTTTGTATCCGTGATTACTATTCATTGTAGTCGCAATCAATAAATAGTCAAAATAATCAAAATAATAGTCACACTCACTCTCAATAAATCGGTGGTGAATCTCATTTTGATTGGCATCATTTGCATTTATTTCGCTTGTCAATTCATGACAATTATTTCGAAATCCAGATAAAGTTAAAATCATTTTCACAACTTTTGCTCCATTTGAAGGGGTTTACCTTTCCACAATAGTAGTAAGAAAACGGCGAACACCAGATAGCGCAAGATGGCCGCCATCGCTGAGTCCCCCCCCCTCTGGTCCGCCAGTGTCGTGATGTGCCGGCGAGGTTCCGCTGCCGTCCCCCCCCCCTCTGGACCGTCAGTGTGTGAGTCTTGGGTGTCTGTGTGCGACCGCCTGGTGGACTTGGGCGACCGTCTAGGTTGACGTGGGCGACCGTCTAGGTTGTCTTGGTTAACCTGTGGTATGTTTTGGTGTGTAGTGTCCAAACGCGGCCTCGGATGTGAATACGGAGGCCAGATTCGGATTCAGCGTGAAATTCTGCATCGGTATGGTGAATTTGAAAGCAATCGGAGATAAAAATTTTTCGCTGACGTCCCCCCCCCTCTGGACAGCTTGCTTCGATTTTGGCTTCCAGTGGACGGATTTTGTCGTGCGATAGCTCGTTTGAAAGCTAAGAGTGAGACAAATTCAGTGAAAGAATCGGCTTGTTCCTATCTGCCTTCGTTTAGATGTGAGACGCCATTTACGATTTTGGGACATTGGCGAAAAACGACGGAGTTAGATTTCGAATCAGCTTGATGTTATTGTCCAATGAGGATCATCATCCAATGAGAATCAAGCATTTCTTTATAAATAGCGAGCCTTCCACAGTGAGAATCATTCCATCGTTGAATCACACGAGTGACGGACGCACATTTTCTCTCTCTCTCTATTCTATTATCCAACTAAAATGGTAAGTCGCTACTTTCCTCCCTCTCCTCCCTTGAACGTAAACTTAATACAATCTTTTTCATTTTCAGGCATCTACTCCATCTGCTGCACTAGTAGGACAAAATGGCGGTCAAACGTTACAAGGTTCGCTACGGTCAGATCATCTACAACTGAGGCCAGTGGAAGAAACATCCAAGGTACATAATCCTACACCGCTACAGCGTAAATTTAAACAAGCTTGCGTTATGATGATCATAGCGTAGTACTCCAAACGGGAATGCTCCCTTCCACGGATGTCAAGATAATGCACAATCAGTATGGGGACTACATACTGATCCCCGTGAGTCCGTACATTCGCCGCCAACTCGATATTATTGAGGAGTACGTGACATTAAATATGGACATTCCTACTCCTCTTGCTCAAGAGTGGAAAGCGAGAGATGACAAGGATACTCCCTATAGAAAGATTTGGGATGGTAATCAAATTTGCCTACCGGTATCACATTGGTGTACTTACTATAAGAAGGAGGGAGATCATTCAACAATCATCACATGCGACGAGCTCGGAGAAGGTACTTGGGATATCCTTTTCAAAGTGAATGGACTATATTATGGTCAGCACAAAGATAATAAAATAGCCTCTCTCTCCATGCATATGGAATCCATCCTATATGTTCCAAAAGCAGCCAGCGTAGATGACATAATTGATCAAATCCTCAACAGCAGTGGTACGAAGCGCAAGTCGGAGAAGAATGCTACATCAAAACGCAAATCAAAGAAGGAGAATTACTAGTCCTTTCCTAACTCTACCCTATGACAATTCGCTTATGTGCTTTGAGTGTCGTAGACGTGGTCTTATTAGATACATTTTACTTCTTCGTTGCCATCATATCATTTGTGTATTTTGTCGTGAAAAGCATCGATGTAATTCTTCATTTTGTAATATGTTATAGAACGCTTCCTTAGATGTGTAAATTTCCGTTTTAGGCTTCTATCATCATTTTTATGGATTGTGAGGGTGAACCTGTACAGGAGCTCAGTGCTATTGCTATGAACAATTGGACATATCAGATTGTCAGTGTCTATCATCAACATGCCAACTGCGATCCCAATGTTGATCAATGGGCGAGAAAACACATTCATGGACTTAATCTGAAATATTTGCAAGACTATGGCTTTTCTTGTGAGAGTGCTCTTCTTATTGACTTTAAACGATGGTTAGCTGCTTTCAATGTTATACGCATCTTTTGTAATAATCCTGGTAAGGAGAGGAAAGTATTTCCCAATCTAATCATTGATGATATTTTGCTCCCGCCTTGGGATAGTAGAGTGAATCAACATTATCATGAAGTCACGAAACGTTTTAAGGATTTGTGTGTTCCTATTTTGTCTGTTCGTTGTAGTAGCTACGTTCATAACCAATGCTTCTTTCCTCCTTACCTCAACACTGCCAAAGTCCTGTATGGTTATCATTGCTCGCTGTATGATAGTTATCAGCTGTATCTATTTTATCTCTTTCAAACCATTGATTTATAATGCATGCTTGTTACCGTTATTCAATAAATGTTACTATGAGAAGAGTTGTTGTTTTCATGCAATGGATGGGTTAGATAAAGGGCGATCATGTCTTTCTCAAACGACTGCGGAACATTACGTTTTCATAGGCAAAGTTTAAAAGGAGCTGTTCAAGATTATGTGATAAATTTTCATAAAGATGAGACCGACATCGAAGCAGTGCTCGATGATGCTAGCACTCTATTTCTAGAGTTAATGAATACATTCTCTGATAGCATTGTCATGGCGCGATTAGTTGCGAAAATTAAGTTTAGTCATTTTGGAAAGGAAGAGGTGGAAACTCGCTCTTTCCATTTTACTTCTTATTCAATGGAAGTGGTAGATCACCCCGAAGAATTTTTTAAAAGACATATGATAAAAATTGCTGAACGTCTTAACGCATTTAACCATCATGGTAGCAGTCTAGTGATTGAAGCGATTTCAGATATTCACATTCAACTTTCCATAAACAAAAATTAAAAATGCAGTGGTACTTGATTGTAGCACAACTGGTTTTCGAGCTATGTCTGCTCACTCTCGAAGTATATTCCTTCTGTACATGCGTCTATTATTTAGAAAAGGCTAGCAAATTCATATCTTCAAAAAGACTTGCTATAGACATCAGTAACGGTGAAACTATGTGTTGCGATGTATGTAAACGAAAGGATGGAAATGAAAAGCGCATCTTCAAGAGATGTAAGCATGCTTTTTGTCAACGCTGTTTCATACGTAATTGCATTCAACTTTGCCAATGTAACCACTGTGATATTGCTCATTTCGAGTGTCACTTATGCCGCAATAGTTAGTACCTATGCAAATGTGGTAAAGATAGGTTTTAGCAAAGACTAACACGGAAAATGGCGAAACGTAAAATGACGAAACGTAAAAGTCAAAAGTTTTCTTCAGCCATTCAAGCTCTCCGACGAATGAAAGCAAATCAGCGATACAATGCTATACGACATGCTAACGATAAATTCATTTGTGAAATTATTTCTCATGTGAGAAAGTTGAGGACGAAGAAATTAGCACCAAAACAACGAAAGTTACTTAAGCGATATGCTACAAAATTGCGTTTCATCTCCAATCCTAAAGTCGCCCTTCAAAGAAAGAGGAAAAACTCTAACACAAAAGGGCGGTTTCCTTTCAGCAATACTTCCAATGATAGCTCCTGCCGTGGGCAACCTATTGGGAAATATCTTTGGCTCTAAGCGTTAATTATGCAAATGTTGAGTTTCAAAGTAATAAAATGGATTTCAGACTTCAATGCGATAAAGTTCTGACTGTATCAGGTCCATCTCATGCAGGTAAAACTGTTTTCACGCTGAATTTATTGGATAAAAGAAGGGAGTTGTTTAAGGAACCTATCATCGAGTGATTTGGTGTTATGGTATTTATCAACCGTCGCTGTTTCAGGAATTGCAAAGTCGCAACTTTATTCGACATGAAGGAATTATTGCAGTGGATAAAGTTCAGTCTAATGATGTTGTTGTATTGGATGATTTATTAAAAGAAAGTAAGAATTCAAAAGATGTTACAGATATGTTCACTCGCGCAGCACATCATAAAAGGTGCTTTATCATCTATATCACACAAAATTTGTTTCCTGATGGAAAAGAAGCTCGTACACGAAACCTGAATACACACTATTATGCTATTTTCAAGAATCCGCGAGATAAAAGTCAATTTGAAATTTTAGCGCGACAAGTTGCACCCAGAGGATCAAAAGCCTTAATTGAAATTTTTCAAGCAGCTACTGAAAAACCATACGGTTACTTATTCATTGACTTTACGCAAGAGTGTCCGGAAGAATTTAGATTTCGAAGTGATATTTTGAAAACTCCCATGATTATCTACAAACTATGAGTTCTTATTGTCGCATGATTGTTATTCCTCAGGATGAATATGTACAATTGACTGCCATGCAGCAAGTAAAGCAACCTCTTGCAAATCAAATGTATAGGAAAGAAATAGATTATCAGCAAAATGTTCACATCAAAGATCCACATCGTGCTGTATTATTACAATCGGAAACTGTTGAGCAATTGAAAAACTTGAAGAATAAGATGCGTGACTCTGTATCGACTGCTACACCTTTAGCATCTCGCGCACATGCCATATCTCTTTTCAACAGTATTGAGCCCCATCTCAATGTAAATGATAGAGGAGAAATCATTACAGATGAAAATAAAGTGATTGATGCTTCACGTTATGAAGACTTGATTCAGTATGCGACACGTAGAAAGCGCCGTCAGGGCTATGTTCCACCTGGTTGGTCATACTTTCTTAAACTATTGAAAAAGCATAATGTGCAAAATTTGCTTTAAATAATGCGACAGTGAAAGAACTTGATTCAACAGTGGCTACTACTCCAATGCTTCAGGTGATGAAAATGCCAACAAATTGGTTTAAGACGTCACCTGCTACATCCCCTCCCACACTCACTAAGCAAACAAGAGGAAGAACTCGACGTAGATCTACATCGCCACTAAAACTGGTAAAAGGAAAACGTAAAACAGCTCCTCCTAGGAAATACATGTTCTCAGACTATTAATATGAAGCAGATGTGTTTCTTGCCATGTAATGAGCCGCCAGAGGTGAATGTCGTTGTCACTTGCACTTGCTGCGCCAGCTCTCATAATGAAACCCCTAAGCAATGTGAACACGATCGCAAAACCGCTAAAGCTAAATGCTGCAGTTGTTGTAAATGTAGAAAGGCAAGAAAGAAAAAAGATGAGAAGGAGGAAAAAGAGTCAGCCGTCATCGACTGAACGTTTGAAGTCAATCTATTATGATGTAAAACATCCGGCAGGATTTGCATCTATCAAGAAATTATCAAAAGCGAGTGGTCTTCCACAATCACAAGTGAAACGATGGTTAAAGGGTCAGGCTACCTATACACTCCACAAACAAGCGAAAAAGAAGTACAGCACCCGCCATTATATTGTTCATGACATCGATGAACAGTGGCAAGCAGATTTGTGCGATGTTGCCTCCATTTCAAAACATAACTCGGGCAATAATTTATTTTAACCGTCATTGATATTTTCTCGCGTTATGCGTGGGCTCAACCTTTAAAAACTAAAGAAGGGAAAGGAGTAGCAAAAGCATTCCAAACAATTTTTCGAGAAGGTCGCATTCCAAAAAGAATTCAGAGTGATCAAGGAAAAGAGTTTGAAAATCAGCATGTGACAAGATTATTTGAGAGGCATGACATTGAGTTGTTTAGTGTAAAGAGCGCTTATAAAGCTGCACTCGTTGAACGTTTTAATCGCTCATTAAAAATCAATTAATTTAAAATATCGAATTTTAAATTATAAAAAAATAAATAATCCAATCCAAAAATTTTCAATCAAAAATAATAAAAAAAATAAAATAAATAATCACAATAAAAAATATCAATACTCATTCAAAATAAATAAATCAAAATAATTTCGCTATAAATTACCAAAAAATAATCAAATCTAAATCATCAATAATAAATAATAAAAATTCTAATCTAAAAATATCAATAATTTCATACAAATCAAATAAAAATTAATTTAAAAAAAAATACCCTTATAAATTTAAAATTATCAAATTAATTTTCTATTCTAAATATATAAATTAAAAATTAAATTTAACATATAAAACAAAATATTTAATTCAATAATAATAAACAATATTAATAAACTTTTAATAATAAATCTAAAATAATAATCTAAAACTAAATAAAAACTAACCAATAATAAATAAAAAATAAAAAAATCAAAAAAAAAATC
>CAJQUW010010287.1:0-15124 GCA_907163375.1 Prostheceraeus crozeri
GTTACACCTCAAAATAACAAGAGAAAAACGTCTTCGGGATACCAATTTCGTAATCTATTAACTTGTGCGACGTTTCGCTCACTCAGAGCTTATTCCATGCACAACGCAGCAGTGAACGATCTGTACAACAGCACAAATGCTTTACGAAGTAAGTTAAAAGTCCACTAAAACAATGTCATCCAATCTCTAATGCTAAGAAAAAAAAATGTAATACTAACATAAAATTGAAATATAAAGTAGGCAGAGGTAGACTGAACAAAACATGAAAACGGTTTTGTGGTGTCACGCGAAAATGTAGCCCATCAATTTCAGTTTATCAATTGTCACCTGCAAAAATTATGTATTGTCATCTCTAATGATTTTCTTATTCAAAAAATGATGCTGTCAGTGCGGTGAATAATTTCCCACTCAACGGAAAATTACGTTGCCAGCATGGTCAGAAATAAAGTGATCTTTTGATCGCCTGAAGGGTTGGTCATGGCAAACATGCTCTTTTGACCCTAGTACCAATCATTCGTGAGGTTTCACCGATCATTAAATTTTTGACACAATTTGCATTGGATCTTATAGATAAGATTCTACTCAAAACATGAGTCGCGGTCAATCTTGGAGAAGTTGCAACTAACACATTTGGTCGGACACTTCTGTCTCTCCTTAGGTGGGTGGAATTTTGCGTTTCAGAGATCTCCCAGCATCATAACCAGGACTCTAACTTTGTCGTTGCATCCCCGTTCTTCTGATGAGGGACTGGAAATCTTCCGTTTCATAATCTCGTTGGTGTAAGGGATCCTCAAGGTTACCATATCCTGCTGATTTGTTTTGACGCTTTTGGATGCTACTTTGGATTTTCAATTTTCGGAAAGTTTTCCTCGACAAACTGCAATGGGTAACCATTTTGTGTGAAGCGTTCAAACACTTTTGTTGACAGAATAATCATAAATTTACTTGATTCGTGGATCTTCTCTCAGCAACGTGGTAAGTTCTCCAATCAACACAGAGCGTTTACTGGGACCATCCCCCCCCCCCCCCCCCCGGGCCCACCCTGAATTTCCCACGGAGAGTATATTACCAGCTGTGTATGTCTTTTCATGTAAAGAACGCGAAAGCAAACGTATTGTCCATCTTAATTTTTAATTTCGCAATCCAGTATGGAAGGAAATTGTTTTCACGCTATCTCGGTTAAGTCAATAGTAGAATTGGATTACTTTGGAGATGGAATTGCAGATATTCAATAAAACCTCACTAGATATATCGGCTGGCCAAACGATCCCAAATATCATCAATATAGCGTTTCCAAATAACTGAGGAGGGCAACATTGACAGGATTTTGCGCTCAATAGAATTCATGTAAATTAGTGCGAGCTGAGGAACAATAGGGATTACCCATCGACAAGACCGTTTGCTTTGAACATATGTTAGAACCATCCCAAAAAGCCACGTACTCATAGTTTAAATGGCTAAATTGAGGATTCAAATTCCATCACCATCGTCAATATCAAGAAGTATGTAGAATATTCCTACATACACTTGATATTGACGATGTGATGGATTTGATCTCATTAGCCAATAACTATGAGGTACGTGCTTTTTGATGTTCTTACATATGTTCAAAGCAACGGTCTTGCGATGGGTAATCCTATTGTTCCTCAGCTCGCAATAATTTACATGAATTCTATTGAGCGCAAAATCCTGTCAATGTTGCCCTCCTCAGGTTATTTGGAAACGCTATATTGATGATAATTGGATCGTTTGGGCCAGCCGATATATCTAGTGAGGTTTTTATTGCATATCTGCACATTCCATCTCCAAAGTAATCCATTCCACTGATTGGACTTACCGAGTGAAAACAATTTCCTTTCCATACCTGGATTGCGAAATTCAAAAGAAGATGGACAATACGTTTGCTTCGCGTCTTTACATGAAAGACATACACAGCGGTAATATACATTCCGTGGAATATCAGGTGGCCCGATGACCAGGAAACGCTCTGTGTTGATTATGGAGAACATACACGTGCTGAGAGAAGATCCACTAATTCAAGTAAATTAATGATTATTCTGTCAAACAAAGTGTTTTGAACGCTTTCACACAAAATGGTTACCCATTGCAGTTTGTCAGTGAAAACTTTCCGGAAATTGAAATCCAAAGTAGTCATCAAAAGCTCAAACAAATCAGCAGGATATGGTAACCTTGAGGATTCCTTACGACCAACGAGATTATGAAACGAAAGATTTCTCAGTCTCATCAAGAAGAACGGGGAATTAGAGCCCCCCACGACAAAGTTAGAGTCTGGTATGATGCTGGGAGATCTCCTGAAACGCAAATTCCACCCACCAAAGGAGAGACAGAAGTGTTCCGACCCACCTGTGTTAGTTGCAAACTTCTCCAAGATTGGACCGGCGACTCATGTTTGTGAGAAGAATCTTATCTATTAAGATCCAATGCCCCAAATTGTTGTCAAAAACAATTCTATATCGGTTGAAACCTCACGAAATATTGGTTGACTAGGGTCAAAGAGCATGTTTCCATGACCAACCCTTCGGCGATCAAAGATCACTTTATTTCTGACCATGCTGGGCAACGTAATTTTCCCGTTGAGTGAGGAAATTATTCACCGCCGACAGCATCATTTTTTGAAAAGAAAATCAATAGAGAGACCAACAATACATAATTAATGCAGGTGACAATCTGATAAACAGAAATGATGGCTACATTTTCGCGTGACACAAAACGTTTCATGTTTTGTCAGTCTACCTCTGCCTACTTATATTTCAATTTTAGTATTACATTTTTTCTTAGCATAGAGATTGGATGAAATTGTTTTAGTGACTTTTACTTACTTCGTAAAGCATTTGTGCTGTTGTACAGATCTTTCACTGCTGCGTTGTGCATGAATAAGCTCGGTGAGCGAAACGTCGCACAATGTTAATAGATATGAGACAATTGGTATCCGAAGACGTTTTCTCTTGTTATTTTGATCATCAACCGGATACGTGGAGGCATGGTCTGAAGGCCACACTACAAAAAAGTAGTTACACCTGCTGAAATTTGATGAATTTAAATGAAATGTTATAATTAGAGCAATTTTTTTATGACATGTCACATTTTTAGGTCAACGTGATATTGTACCATAGTTAAAAAAGAAAAAATATATATATTTGCGAATTGAAAATCACAAAATGAAACAGAATTAAGTTGGAATACATGTTAGGTCGGACAGGTTGTTGAAAATCAAAGATGCAAGCACAGTATAACAGTTCTGTCTTTTGCTGCTTTTGCAAAAAGGTACCAGTGCACGATTGGCTGTGAGTACGAATAATGTGGCACAATATGAAAAAAGTGGGTATGGTCAACATATTGGCTCTTCAAGAAAAAGGGGACATGAAAGCTTCGCGACTGCAAAGAGTTGTAGACGAGGTGAACTATGTTTTACACAATCACCAATTTTTCTTTGGCAAATAACTTATACGAGACCCGTCTAAAAAGTCTCTCAATTAATGAGTTCTTACATCACAACAGGAAAATGCCAAACAATATGCGTACAGTACAACAAAACACTTTCAATAGTAAGCTTTAAAAAACCAAACCAAAGGTCATTGGGGGGGGCGTGACTCAGCAAACTATGCAGAACTTGAGCAACATAGATTCTTTTTAAACATGCAGTAAACAATAGTCTTTAAAATGAGTGATGCCACCTAAGATCTTTGGTCCACGTGACACCTGAGTAGTCTGAGTTCATCAACAATGAGCAAAAGGAAGCGGAAAGTGAAAAGAAAATGTTTTCTTTACAAACACACTAGTCTTTCGTTTTCCGACTCATTACATATTCAGAATTATTTTTAGCGCAGCCAAATTTCTCGAATATTATAAAAAATTCCTCCCGTGATAATTTCCGTGGAGCATACAATGTTGTTTTCTAAAAACGGGACAATACTTCACAGATATCATCAGCATACATCGTTCCAAAACAGTAGGTTGGATGCAAAGGCTTTATATCATTGCAATAAAGTACAAAAAAAGATAAGGGCCGAGAAAGGACCCTGTGGCGCCCCGCTAGTCACAGGACGTGGGTCACCTCAAAGAGTCCAAAACTTTTGACGGATTGGAGATCTATCAGACAGATAGGAAACAAAACCCAGAAAATAAAGCCACGAGGATAATTACACTGAGATAAGTTTACGTACCAGGAGAATATGGAGAAATCGTAATCGAAGAGCCTTCGAAAAATCATAGTTTAAAACAAAAACAACCACTAACACTCATCGGAGTCTAGCATTTTATGTCACAGCATCATGTATATAGTAAATAAATCAACAATGGTCGTGTTGGAAAGAGGCTTATAAGCAAACTGATAAACAGGAAATGTCACCTGAGAAAAACTTTCACGCATATGCCCTAACACATGATACTTCCAGTAGTTTTCGCCGGGACACTTAGTAATGTGATAGGACGAAGCTGATGGATCGATACAGGCGAAAACTTTCGGGACAGGTTGATTATAGTACAATTTTTTAAAACAGGATATGGCACCTTTCTATCACTTTATAGACGAATTGACAATACTGCACAATGGATGGGAAATGAACGCTAAACACTTGCTAAAGCTCGTGATCTATGTAGAATACTCATGTTTTGAAACTATGAAAATAAATCTCCATACACCACATTTGTCTGCGGTATAACTACTACTTGTCATATTTTGGTTATTTTGCTGTAGTTTTTAGACTGTTAGAGTTGTCGGGAAGATGGGATAGAAATGACCGATGCTTGCAGAATGACGCAATTTTGGTCTTCTCAGCAGCGCCGTATGCAAGTTTCTGTTGTATTGGTTTCGTGCCTCTTTGGTGTCATGCATTATCTTATAGTCCCTTTTGTAAGTCTTTTTGCTGGGGATCTGTTAAGATTACTCTTTTTTCCTATTTTCTGATTTTCCTTTCAGTGTCTACTTTCCTCTGGTCGTTCTATGGTCCCTCGACTTGGTGTTTAACTCATTGTTGTCCTGTTCTCTTTCTCTAGTTATGGTGTTTTATCTTCTGATCTTTAAATCTGTCTGCGATTTTTCTCATCTCTGAACGTTTCGCTCAATTTCAATTTGTTCTGCTGTTTTTGGTGGTTTTGTCTCTTCTCAACATGCTTTTCCGTTCCCTGGGTTTACTTGGGGGACAGTTCCAATGCATGCATTGCCGACAGATGTGAATGTTACCGGCGGCGCCAGGATTGATTCGTTTGTCGTCTGCCTTTCCTTGCCAACCAACCGCTGCTTCTGTAGAGCGTTCTTCTCCATGTTGAAAAAGATACTATGCAAAGACAGACTTTTTCAAACATCAAACGAAGTAAATTACATTGCTGTTTTGTACATCAGGCTGTAAATGGGAATACTGCGGTCAAAGTTTGAAATAAATCGTTATATTTGTCTTAAATTGAACTTTTTAACTTTTTACCTGAAAATGGAAGCATCATTTTTGCTATATTTCAAGATTTTTAGATCTTGTCAAACTCCAGTTCACGATTTTTATGTCATATTTTGGTCATATTTAAGTTATTTTAAGGTCATATTTGGCTATGTTTTGAGCTTTGTTAGATCATGTTTTTTCGATTTTTAGGTCATAAAAAAATTGCCCTACTTATAAACATTTACTGACTAATGCGTGAACATCAAAATCTTCATCATTCTTCTTTTTTTCCAAATGATTGGTGTTTTACGAATGACCGCACGTCCCGAATGTGCTGCATTTTCAGCTTGGCAAATTGGAGAATGAAATCGGATGCTTAACTGATTGACTGTAGTTGTATTCATGCAGTATAGGCCGGGCCCACAGAAAGGACACAGCACATCTTTGTCAGTTACGCTCGTGCAGTTAATGATTGAACTGAGAAGAATGAAGTGAATGATGGAAGTGCATCCTCAGGGCTAAACAAATTAAAAGATTTTTAGGTCATATTTGGTTATATTTAAGCGTTTTTAGTTCATAAAAAATTGCCTACCTATCATACATTCGCGTTTAAATCATCCCACAACAATTTCACTATAAATAGTTCAATCATTTTCCTAACCATGTATTTCATCTGATCTGACTTTGAAATTTGATATCCCATTTTGAAGCCTGAGATCTTCCTAAGTTCATTTGTGTTCTATTCATAACAAACTTGCTTTCATTCTCAAATTACTTTCCCATTTTGTGAAATGAAAGGAGTTAAAAGTCAAATCAATGTTCAAGTCTCAGGTGCATCGATAAATGGCTGATTAACCAAATACTTGAAATCAGTTCATTGTTGTCATTAAATGTAGCTCTACAATTTGTGTAGAAATATCAAAGTACTCCCTCATGGACTATAATCCATGATTTTTTATTTAAATGTCACTAACAGGACGTTCTTTCCGGCCACGAATGTTGTTCTTGGCGCCTAATTCATTTATGTATATGATATGTATCGCGATTTCAATAAATGTGGGATCAGGGATTGTTCAGTTCTAAACATAATGATTTAACAGATGAGAAATAATGAGCTCTACAAATCATTATTAAGTCATTGACGTCGGTATAGGCAGATATTGATACAATGTTTCTCAGCCTTTTCTTGTTTCAGCACTCATGCGTGAAAGTCGTTGTTAAATTGATATGGAATCAGCCACTTTTCGTGCGTGTGCATGCGTGTGTGTGGCAATTTTTGTGTTCCAAAAAGGCTTTGAAAAAATAATGACATTAAATATTAAGATTTGTCAACAGACAAACTTCCTGTTTATCCGACAATTTTTATCAGATCTCGTGGACTTATTTATATTGCCACGAATAATGCATGCAATACTGCTTGTGACTATCATATGAGCTTTATATTCAATAGAATATAAAAGAATTTCTTGAAGTGAAATATACAATAGGATGCATACAATCATACAGTCAATGAAAAAATCCTTCGTTATTCACGGTGGGTTTTGAGGGGTAAAATTCTATGTATCGACTCCATTCAAAATACCTTCATGAATGGGTAGCCTAGGGTCCCAGAAGTTGTAAAAACTGCATTTCAAAAAAACCGGTCGGTAGCTTTTTTTGTGGGACCATTTTTTCAAAAATGGCGGCCAATTTTTCAGATTTTTGCCCTTTGTTCGAATTATGACTATTTTTGACCCACCTTCATGCACAAGCTCTATTACAAAACCAAGATAAATTGATCAAGGAATATCAGTGTGACATATTATAGGTATGCTGTTGTGTTATTGGCACATAACGATGCCAAATTTTCAAAATGGCGGTCATTTTTTGCTTTTTTGCATTTTTGAAGTTCAGATTATTTATACAAACCTACGAGTTTGCTCATATCATGTTCTTTCATTCAAGTAATGCACACATGTCATAGTCAGACGTTTTTGTGATTTAGTCATACATGGTTGTCATATGTATATATGAGTATATGTATTTCATTAGTGTTTTTGGCCTAAGTTCGCACAATGATCGAATCTTGTTTGAACAATGTAATGAATGCATTTTCTATACTCTTCGTGATTTGTTCGTACGTGCATGTAGTTCTACGAATAGATCGACTGTGACTCGGCATTCTGTACATAAGTAGGAAAATTGCAAGCGTAGCTAATCAAAAACAGATGTATTGGTGTACAAGAAATACGTATGCATAAATAGCGGTATATAGGCCTGACAGCTTAAATTTACAAATACAAAGAGTTGTACTCGCAAACTGCGTGAAGGAGCCGTTCAGGATATCTTGAATTGATCAAAATTGACCTTGTTATTTAACCAAGTGACTTTAAAGTCTGAGTGCGCAGCTTCCGATGCCTGCTCCGACCATATACCAAGAGCACAATTGGTACGGTCGCAGACTTCTGGCACATGGTAGAACACCATGTGCAACTTCGGTGTGACAGGAAGTCCTGGATCTTTGTGTGCTCTCCCGAAATCATCAATAAAACGGCGGAAATGAGGATGCAATGCTGCTCCAAAGCAAGATTTCACAATCAATAACTCAACGAATCGTAGACATTGTAGTGGGCACAAAGATCTCAACAAGTCAATATTATTCAAAAGAGTCATACAAGAGTTGCCACTTGAATGTCCTCATGCATGGCTTCGTTTTTCTACATAGCATTTCCTAGGCAAACCAAATGATGGCCTGTGGCCAGACTTTGATCAGATGATTGTACAACGTATTTACAACACCAATGAGGAGATGTAGCTCCGGTGGTACCAGGATGTCGATAATTTCAACATTTTCATCCACATGTTTGACAAGGGGAGAATGAATAACATTTCCAAATCGTTTTGTATTTGATTTACCCTTACTGCTCGAAAACCACGCCCAGAACTTTTATTTCAAGTTGCCAATGGTCCTAAAACATAGATAGTATTGTTTAGGCTCAATCTTGCAAAAATGTTTACATAGAGTTTTTTATTCCCTTGTCATAGATCCTATACGTGTTAATAAATTAAGCACTACGACTAGACTTTTGCCAGTTCATGAACTTCAATATCATAGGTCTAAGACTTTAGAATTAGGACCTATACATGTGCAATAGTGCTCGCAGCTTTTAGCTCTGATACTCGTATTATAAAAATGTAACTAGCACTTCAAACAAAGAATATTATGAATGTACTGTATAGAGGACCTATCCACATAAGATATGAAAAATTTGCAAACGTATTTCCTCAAAGATGATTCCACGTCAGACTCGCGACAACATTTTAGCTCACCTGAGTTTTCCTTCTTTATCCAACTTTGACTTATCGATATCACAATAACTGCAAGGTGGGTTGATCCGTGGGCCATCAAACCAAGAAGAATGTTGGCAAGCATTTAAATCTGAAACAATTTTCCACCGGTCTCCAAGATCTTTTTAATTTCAATGTCACGAGCATTTGGAGCATGTTTCCATAATTCTCAATTCACTTCGGGGAGTAATCAAAATCAAGAAAATTTTCTTACGTGGTGTTAGTATCTTTTCGATGTCTTGTCTTTGGTTGTACATTCTCGTCATCGATGGTAAAAACGCTGATCATGACTTTAACAAAGCCTCCCCCTCCATCAAGAGACAATTTGACAAAAACATTGTCGTGGTCAATACCTATCGTTGCGCATATCCCATGGATAAGTCTTTGAATATCTTTGCAATGCACAGCAGGTCTCTCGTACTGTTCCCCAGAATTATCAAAAAAGTCGCACGTTTTCACTTCAAATTGTTCATCGAGAAAATGACTAATATTGTACAACTAGTCTATCAAAAATGGTTCAATTGATGCTGGATTCCTCGTTGCTTTACGAATTTCTTGACCTAGCTTCTGTTTTTTGTTACGAGAAGATTGAACTCACTTTGAGTATGGAGCAAGACTTTTTGAAAGAAATCTCAAAGCTTGCGGTTGGTGACTGGCTTGTAGCACCCACACCTTCATCATCCGATGATGTTTGTGACCTGAATATCACTTAAGTTCTGTTTTTAAATGTATCTTTGGTACACTGATGACTCTTTCCTCTTCCGAATTCAGCAAGACATTTTGCACACAGTTTCTTAGAGTAGTTCCAGATTCTGATGGCAGCAGTTCAGCTTTTTTCCATGGAAACGCGTGTGTTTACATTGTTTCAAATTTGGATTTGAGGTTGACTTTGTAATTTTTACAAAATGTAAGCAGTCACAATCAGGAATCTCGAGGTTCGTGATGGACGCCCAATCAATGCAATAACTCTTGGTAATTCAATTAGTGTGATCATATATGTTTCGAGAATATTCCGGAAAAGAATTAAGACAAATCCAAACAAACTGTTGTTGGGATATCGAATATCAATCGGGATCAAAATGCATTAAATTTGAATGAATAGTCCTGATCTGATTTTCTGTAAGAACTCGCCAGTTCCTTCGATTTTTCGGAGGACATATGATAAACAAACTTTTTTTCTACACGTGGGGGGGGCTGGAGAGGGATGGGCCGTTGTGGGGGTGTATTTGATGGGGACGCGGGGTGCCTAGGGGGGACAATTGATGTCAGTGTGAATTGATGGTGGAATTTTTTTTCCTGGAGTTTTTCATTGCATTTCTATTTTGTTTGTCATTTTTTTCTATTTGTTTCTTCTTTGCTATTTTCTGTTTTCATTGTTTGTTGTTAATTCAGCATTAATTTTTTGTTTTCTCCGCTTTATTTTTTTTCACATAGTTTTTTCACATTTCCTTCATCTTTTCATTTCTCTTATTTTTACATAAAAAATCCGATCATATCCTTGTTTTGTACTTTTTCAAGTTTCCATCTTTTTTATTGTAATGTCATCTCTCAATTTTTTTTTTTTTTGGTTCTTTTTTCTTTTTTTTTCCTTTTATCGTTTCTTGGTATTCATATGTTTCTCATATTGTCGTTTTTTTTTTATTTTCATTTTTCATCTTTCATATTTCTTTTTTCCTTCTCGATTCTTTTTTCGTTCTATTTTTTTTTTCTCTCTGCACTTTCTTTCATGTTTCAGAGTTTTCTTTTTTTTTTTTCCATTATTCTTTTTTTCATTTATTATTTTTTTCTGTTCTTTTTTTTCATAGTCATATCCTATTTTCATTTTTTTATCATTTCATTTTCGCCTTTACCTTCTTTTTATTCATTTCAATTTTTTCATAATATCCATTAATTTTCGGTTTCCTTTCTTTTTTCATTTTTCTTCAGTTTTTTTCTTTTTTTGTCGTTTTTCTTCCTTCATTTTTTTTGTATTCCTATTTTCTTTATCATTTTCCTCATTTTCATTCTCAATTTTTTTTTTTTTGTTTTGTTCATTTCAATTTCATTTTCTCATACTGTATTTTTTTCATTTCAGCATAAATTTTTTTCCTTTTTTCTCTTTTACGTATTTTTTTCCACTTCATAGTTTTCTTTTTTTTTTTCATTTTTGTAATCATTTTTATTCTTACATTTTTCTTTTTTTATCATGTTTTCACTTTTGTTCTTTTCCTTCATTTTTTTTTCTTCATTTTTTTCTATAGTTTTTCATTATGGCATATTTGTTCTGTAATGTGATGAAAACCAACTTTGATTTGCTCAATATGTTGACTTCGCAATTTATTGCTATTGCTGTGGACGTTTCTGCTGACGTCACAATAACCAAATATCATTCATCTGAATAGCTTAAGTTATGACAATTCTGTGTGTGCATTGAATTGAAACTGAGCAACGATCGTTGATGGTCAGAGTGTTGAGACATAGTATAATTCGTTCGACGTGGCTCAAAATATCTGCATTATTGTCTCTCTCGGAAATAGCGACCACGACAACATAGCTCTGATTATGACATGTGTGACGAGGGGGGAAGAACATGATTATGAGCAAACTCGTAGGGTTGTTATAAATAATCTGAAACTTCAAAAATGCAAAAAAAAAGACAACACAAAAATGATCCGCCCTCATTTTGAAAATTTGGGATCTGGCTTATGTGCCAATAACACAACAGTCCATTACCTATAAATATGTCACTGATCTATTTCCTTGATCAATTTATACTCTGGGATTTGTAGATAGAGCTTAGTGCATGAAGATTGGGTCAAAAATAGTTCATAAATTTCGAACAAAGGGCAAAAAAATACTGAAAAATTGGCCGCCCATTTTTGAAAAAATGGTCCCACAAAAAAATTACCGCCCGGTTTTTTTTGAAATGCAGGTTTTTACAACCTTCGTGGGACCCTTAGAGCTACCATTCATGAAAACGTATATTTGAATGGCAGTCGATACATAGAATTTGGGACCCCTCAAAACCCCCGTGTATCTGATCATTCTGAATATCGTGGGGAGGAGGATTGCTTTTTTGTGTGCGTTAGCTGACTATCAAAAAAGTTCAAAACTACCCAAAAGAGTGCGACTGCATTTCCTGCAGCTACGCTGAGGATATGATACATGCATAATGAAAAACTTTGACCACATAATGGAAGACAAATACAGTTCATGAGGCAGGAGAAAGACATCAATATCAATCAACTATTCATAGAAAAGAATAGTAAGCATCAAAAATATTCGTTTAAAACTGTATAAAATCAAGAAATGTCAAGACACACTACTGAAATTAAAGACAACTAAAGTAAAAGTCTAATGAATATACGCAGAATATTCACAGACAAGAAAAGCATAGGAAAATAAGCAAAATCGATCAAGACAATGTTACGTATCAGCGCAGAAAGAACGAACACCAAGATTGTCAACATGAGAACATTCACTTTATTACCTTCCTTTACACTGACCGACAAGGCTTTCCTATTTATAAATTCGCTTCTTGTTAATTCCGCGCGTCTTTGTCTAAAATGGTTGGTTGGTGCTCAGTCACTATGTTTCTTAGATAAGATGACTATAATCTCTGATGATCCTATTCAGATTCAGATGTAATGAGCTTCGGTGCTCCTTCATTTCTCTGGTTCCACCGTATCCTCCCAGTGATCTCACCATTTACTATTTCCGATCCAAATACGGAAATCAGCGCAATCGCCATCAGTAAATCCACGCCCTAAATATTTTCTTTGCAGGATTTTTTTCCTGTGGAAATTGCTTCCGAAGAATGTGGATGAGAAGAAGATGCGAATGGAAAACCACCTGATAAGTGCTGTGGCTTCTAAATACGTTCCAGGACTCTGCTACGAAAAACCAATTGCTGCCATAAACTAGTCAGAGGTTGGATTGAATGTTTTGTGTCAATGTTAGATTATTATGTTAATACACAGGTCTGTTACCGATAACATACAGCAATAGATTTCCGCCTAATGAGAAAGAAGCCACCAAAGAAATCCGTTGAGATGGACAGGATTCGCAAAATTGAATTCCGATTCACCGATTATCCAGATTTCGCAATGCGGAGTGCAAAAAGTAAGCGTCCAATTTGTAATTATCTTAACTTTCGATTCAATTACCAATTTTAAATGGAATCTAATTGACATTTTATTATAAGGCGGTATTCATTGATACTGGGGTAACATGAATAATATTCTACAGCACTTTTAAGTAATACAACGGATTATGTTGTTCTTTTTTTATTTGTTTTTTTGTTTTTTTTGGGTGCGTTACACTTGCAACTCTATTGCAGGCACTGCTTTGATCTATGTATCATGATGAATAGGGAAAAAGGATATGGACAAAACAATGAAAGCAAAGGCATTGCCTTCAATATTTCGTGCGCCGTGCAGTCCACCCATGACAGTAAGCAATTATAAGTGAATGGTGAAATAAAGTTGCCCTTGGTTAACTTTGGGTTACACTTGCTGTCACTTTATTACCTGCCACTTCTGAGGACAATAAGCTTTGATGACATCAATACATTTCGGCCTTTGTCACCATTCGTTTAAATTGCTCTTGCCTGTGACGCACGAAGGCACGATTGTTGAAAGGCTTTGCCTTTACTTCAATTGTTTGTCCATTCTCTTCTTGACTCACTCACTGAATCTAAAAGTGAACTCGCAACAAAGTTGCACGTGTAAGCGCCCCCCTTTGGATAAAATTTTTTCACCCTTGATTGACCGCAAATTGACCTGAAAGGAGTGTAAGGGATTAATGAATGCCCACATTTCTATCTTTCTCATGTACAGACATAACACAACCACACTAAGAAGCCGCCATCTATCGGGTAGCGTATATCAGGATAACAGCATGTTCCACAGCATAAATATTGTGTCTTCAATGTCCATCCCGGTTCTGGTGCTTTCCGCATTATAGATATTTCAATTTCTATGATCAACACCAATTTATTTATACAAACTGTATGGTTAGCCTAACTTTTATTCGAAATAGAATACGAGACGTTATTCCCGAATATTATCTCCGATATTCAGGTGCAAGTAAAAACTGAAAGAGTGCATCATGTTGCTTGCGTTTCATTCCAAAACGAAAGTGAAAGCCAAAGTGCTCACTGTCGGATTCAGTTTTGAACCGGAAATCAACAAAAAATAGTCCGCAAGTAGTATTTGATTTGAAATTCAATTGACTTTCTTTATAGGACGTGTTAGATGTGTTTTCGATGGTTGTTGTCAATAGATGCGCGTGTGTGAGCTTCTGTGTGAAAGTATCGTTCTTTTGTATTTATCTGACTGCTTCTGAAAGGCTTCTCAAAACTGCACAGTTCATTTTCAATAAAGATCATCCAATTTCACAAGACTGCACTTGCTAATCATTAAATTTGAAAAATTCTTTCTGCGCACCATAAAATAGACAATAGATACATCAATGTCTGTATTATGTTGTTAAAATATATGAACTTTTAGCGAGAAGTGTATTGTGATGCAAAACTTGCTTTTCGAGAAGAGAGAGAGATTATTTCAATGTTCAACATTAGTTTTATTGAAGTCAGTCTTGGTAAGGGTAAATAGTAAAAAATATTTAAGCGTTTTTCGACTACATTAAAAACCATTCAACATCACTAGCCATTAAAATTGAGGAATCGGAGGTTGGTGGGGTGGGAGGGGGTGGGAGTGTGTGGCTGCTTAATCAGCACTTATGCAGGAGTTGGTTCTAGTCATAACTATAGAACAAAACTAGAAAATGTCTACCAATGCATCGTCTATAATGCCGATGCAATATCAGATGTGTGGTTTGCAGTATTCGCAATATTCGATGGAGTGCGTCGGCTTTTATTGACAAGTTCACTTTGATGTTGGTTTCAGACTTTTATTATAGCGAGTTAAATCAAGTACATTCACATAATACATAGCAAGATTACCGACTGATGTACATGTACTTTCTCTTTAAGTTATTCCATGTGCAATCAACTACCATTTCTATCGAAAAATTTATCGTCTTGCCCGTCTTGGGACTAGTCCCAGCCGGTGACCGGATCTAGTATTTAAAGAATGTCATCTCTAGACCAACCGAGCAGGGGAAAAACCCAAATTGAACGTAACAAAGTGGAACAAGCTTAAAAAAACAAGTAACGACTAGTAAATTTTCCAAAGGTAGCAAAAATTGATTTAAAAGAAAAATATGAGTCCTGAAATGTCTAAAACATTTAATAAATACATACTAGAAGGACAAACAAACGCTTCATCTCTCCTCATGTGGAATGAATTGGCGAGTCAGTCGTTCTGTTCAAAATTATGTTTATCACTTAAATAATTTGAAAAGATTCTATTTAACAGTTTGCCCATTCAGGTGATAAGAGGACAGGTCTTGTTTCAATCAAA
>CAJQUW010010288.1:0-59203 GCA_907163375.1 Prostheceraeus crozeri
AATTTTCTCTAGAGTAGTGTCTCCAAAAAACTGTCGGCATTTATACCCTAACTGAAGAACGCGTGAATTCATGAAATGTTGAGACTCAAAATGTCGAATAAAAATATGTTTTGATGTCATTCGGATCAATATGGCCATATTTGCAAAAACCATATATATAATAGATATAATATAGCCATATTTGTAGTTATGACCATAAAGGCATGACTTTGTCACAGATTCACAGCTTCTTGAACAAATCCAATCTTTTGTACAACAGCCTGCTACTAGTCTTTATCATCTTAGTCACAATTCCCAACCTACCACAAATAAGAGTTCATAAATTGCATGACCTAGAGATGGTTCTGCACGTACCATAGTACTTCTCACTTAATCACTTTATCGAAGACCTCACTCTGCTTCCCATTGAATTTATATGTGATCTTTCTTTGATCTTGTCCGACAAGAAGAGGTGAGTGGTATGCCTTGACAATTATGAAGCCTTGTAAGTAGCCATGGGATGTAAAACATTCTATGAAAGTCTCATTTTCGGTCCCGTGTTATCGGCCGGACTAGACGTCGAAAGGCTTTTGGTCGGAGCCGGAGCCGCTAGAAACTGTGGTAGAGAGTCAGATCCGGAGCTGTGGCAGATATTCGGAGTCGGAGCGGGAGCAGGAGCCGTGGTACCTCGACCATGGCTCCGAAACCCTGGTGGTGTTATCATCGTCTTCGCTCTAAATTCATATGCTACATTACAGTCCTTCAATTTCTCCAAGTTGATAATTGATTCTTAGTTTTAGGTCATTAACGCTTCCAATATCTGCACCAGGAAAAGTTTTTGTCCGGGTCATGCTAACGCTAAATTTGTAGCCCTTTTGTGCCATTATTTAATTGTGAATTTCTTTGTTTGGTGAGTGCCATATCATTCTTCTCGATAGTTTATGAAGGAAACGTGTATTGGCAATAGTGAGGTTGTGATTGTTGGTGAATTCGAAAATTCGCATACCTCGATCCTTTGTATACCTTCGATCCTCCATATTGCCCGACTGCTCCGAACCAAAGATCAAACGCATTAGGTCCGGTCTGTACATTCCTGTCACTCTGTACAATAAGAACATCTTTCTTCGGTGTATTTTCACACGATGTTGTCTAATCTACTGGAAATGGGTTTGCAATTGATGACGCTATTCACCCGACTCTTGTTGACAAGGAATCCCACTTCATGGTGGTGCTTTGATTGGTCCTCGAATCAGATCTGATAGGTCTCTTCTGTGGTTCTTCGATCTCTCCATTGGTTTATGGAAAAAGTACGTTGCAAGTTCCCATGACAGTTGTCTCTGCTTGCAGTCTGATGACCGGTAGCTGTGCACCAGTAGCCTATTTGTCACCTCCATTCTGGGGCACTGCGATGGAAGGCGCAGCCGTTTGAAACCCGGGCATCGACCGATGCCGAATGAAATTATTTGTGTTGGCGTTGCCCATTCTGGCATATCAGTAGGCTTTGTAGGCGTGACGGCGCCCGTATCCTCTTCAAGCCTTGCCTTGAGATCGAGGTTCTCTATTTTTCAACTTTTTCCTCAATAGTCACAACCTGCAAGGCAGCAGGAAGTTGAATTATTTGGCAGTAGATGATCAAAATCTTTTTCTTGTAAGAGAATCGAGATAGAATAAATCGAACCCGAAGGATTCAACCTGTCGTCAACAAAAGACAACAGAAACCGTTGTAGGTATTGAAAGCAATCATCGTCCGACTGCGCCGCCGACTTCCTCGGCACTAGGACTGAAATGACAAGAGAGAGGACCGTATGTACCAGCAGGACGTGTTGTGTTGCCATCTGGCCCAGACCTAGTGTGAGGTACTACCTCACCTCCTATCACCGGGGATGCTCTTTAACCTCGATAAAGGTTGCAGTCTATCCTTATACCCCGGGGTATCAGTCGCAATACGGCGAGTTAATATTTCACTAAGGTTTTAATATTAGGAACCGATTCCTTTTAAACATAATCGTAATCACTTTTATAAAGCAACTTGCAATGCACCACCTTGAGGCAAGAGTCTACGACAATTGAATTTTTACCAATGCAGTTCTTTCCTAGATGTATGGCGACTTTGATCGAGATCGGTGCCCATGTGTGTGTAATGACGATGCATGTAAATTAACCATCAACACTGACTTCCGTTCTAGTCCTACTATCTTAATCAACGGAAATGTTTAATTTCCATTATCGCTGCTGCGTAATTGTTCCATTCCCTTGTTCCTTGATGAGCGTCATTTCATGATCACTGGCACGCAAGCATCAGGCATCCAAAACTCCTTAATTTCTAAAAATCCTTTCTTTGTCTTTTTCCTTTCAATTTGGATAATTTCATAGCTTGATCAATGATCATCGCATCCGATTATTTTTGTCGGACCATAATCGCCGACGTCACCTCAATTTCTAAGCGAGTGATCCGAGTTCGCAACGTGAAGTTGTAATACCTTCACAACAGCCTATGTAATGCCAGAAGAACAAGACTGTTTACTTCGACTTTTATTGAACGCAATGAACATGCAATCTAAAAGAAAATTAACAATTTTATATCATGAACAAAGAAATACAAATTATTATAAATTCTCTTAAACTGTCCAGGATTAACACCCAAAATTCACCGCCAGTGTCATGCGTACACGCAAATGACAGATTATGAACGATGCAATGGTATTTATATCACAAGTGAAATTTGTCAACACTATTTGATATAAGCTCATCAACACTCGATAGCCAGCTGCGTGAAACGTGTTTAACAAATCAAGAATAATAACAGCTACTTGCTGAAAATGACAAAAAATGTCGTGAATAAAAATGTACTTCAAGACGCGAACCAAACAATTGCATTTCGCCTACACAATAGATCTAACAGCCTACAATGCATCAAGCTAGACGCAATCACGCCAGACTCAATAATGAGTGGCGTCTCGGCAATTCGGAAGGAGACTGAAAAGATTGGATACATGTGCAGCAGGCAGGCATAATTAAAGCATTATATAATATTTTCGTCACTGTAAGTATAACTGCAATAATAATATGCATGGATGCTTTTGCGTAGGCATAATTACTTTTTTTAATTAATGTATTGAAATGCATAGATTTTATGATCATCATTTTCATATTTATGTTGCGTCGTCTTTCATTTTCATTTAGATTTAGGCATTTAGACAGAAATGATTCCATATATGCTACAATTTCAATCTGAACATCCATAATTAGAATGGCTAACTGGTATGATATAATAAAATGTTCTTGCAAAAAAATAATTGCTTATTCATATGATCAATGTAGGGAACTAGAAGCATTGAAACAGTCTTTTCACACGGAATCTGCTTTTTTAGTATTTTAGTAGGCCTTTTTCCGCATTTTCTAGAAATCTAGAAAAAGTGTATTTCATTTGCATGTAGACTAAAAATTGATGGACATTTTAATGCATTTCCTTCATTCTTCATCATAACTCAAATGCTATAGTACTCACAGTATTGGCTAATGCCTATTATCGAGATAAAAGGTAATCAACTTTCAAATAATACAAGTGACCCATTATTATGGAATTTTTAAAGTGCGAATTTCTATGATAAAAATGCGCACAGAACAACTTAGTTATGCGATTAGAAATTGGTGTTCTTTTTTCAACACACTTAAGACTGAATCTTCATGATGAGTGCATTAACAGAGATACATGAAAGAGAAAGAAAAGAGAAAAGTATATATTTGTCGTAATGAAAATCAAAAATTACAGAGACAATTATGAAAAAAACAGTTATTTGCAAGTAAGGTCAGAGAGACTATTAATTTACCAGAGAGCTTAAAACGACGAAGCTATTTTGCCGGCGATTAGTAGTGCACATTGGGACCAAAACATGTTTTCGTATAGATTTAGGAATAATGTAACACAAAGGATGTCCGGGGTACAAGCACTTGTTGTAGAAGCTTTTAAAAGCCGCCAGTCTAATTGCATGAAATCTTGTCATGTCATTACCACAAGAACATTGTGCAGGGCAAATCAGTCGCCTTCCTCGTTTATACAAACTGTTGATAATATGATTAATTTCATAACTGAAAACACCAAATAACTGAGTACAATACATCATTAAATTTTCTATTAACATGTGGAAAGTCAACCACAATTCGTCATGTTGTAGAACACCCTTCAAGATTTTCAACAAATATAGACGTTTTGAGCATCTTCTTAGCAATAAACTGAAATGGGAATCCCATTTTAAAGTTTCATTCCACACAACACCAAGTAATTTGCATTCGCTGACAATTTCAAAAGGGAAAGGAAAATACATCTCAAAGTTTTTCTTTCTTATACAAACACATTTTGTTTTTGACAAATTTAATTTCAGATAATTCTTTTCTGCCCATTCATTTATGGTATAAAATTCAGATGTAATCATTTCGATAGATCCAGGTACATCAGATTTAAAAATTGGACACACTTGAGACACGTCATCAGCATACATGATTAATGATGTGTTATGAGACAGGGACATTATGTCGCAACAATACAAAATGAACAAAAACGGGCCCAAAAGGGAACCTTGAGGAGCTCCGCTAAGCACCTGCAACTCTGAGCTAACAATTGACCCAAATTTGACCCTTTGATAACGATTACTTAAGTAAGAAGACATAAACTCAACAAAACGTATAGGGAACTGAAGAAGTCTTAATTTCTGAAGCAATACTTTGTGACTGATGGTATCGAAGGCCTTTGAAAAATCATAATTCAAGAGCATGCAACCAGCAACATCAGGTTTTTCTAACAATTCTGTAATAATATGATGTAAGGTAACAAGGCAGGATGTTGTACATGAATTTCTTTTATAAGCAAATTGAAAGCTGGGTACACGTTCATAGAACGCAGTACGCATGGTCGAAAGTATATGATGTTCTAAAAGTTTAACCGGGACACTTAAAAGTGTGATGGGTCGAAGATTTTCGAAAGAGACAGGAGAACATTTCGGAATCGGAGACACAATACATTTTTTCAAATCTTTTGGAACATAACACTGAATGATGATAGAGTTTATTATGTTACACAGTGGCTCACAAATATATGGCGACGCTAACTTATAGAAACGGTTGCAAATTCCGTCAGAGCCCGTAGCTTTATTAGTAGACAAGTTCTCTAAGAACAGAAAACATCATGCGGGCTAGTTAGGGGACACCAATCATCATCATTGTGATTTGAATTTGTGTCAGATGAATGGTATGGAAAGCAGTCTTCCGAGTGAAAATGTTTTGCAAAAGATTCATTGATAGCATTAGCTGCACTCATGGCATCAGAAACTCATGTAAAATAGGAGCTAAAGGATTTTTCACATTAATGCCTTTAACATCAGATACTACACTCCAAATGTTACGAGATGATCTTCTTGACCTCTCAACCCAAGACATTTTACACTTCTTGATTTCTTCTTTACATTTATGTTTATAGATATTATACATATGAAAATTTTTATAACGATATGCAAACCATCTTTTACTAATCAAATCTTTTAAGGAAGCTGACATCCAAGGTTTGTCACGAGTAGACATGGCAATCGATTTACTTGGGATTAATAATAATAATAATAATAATAAGCGTATATTTCGAAAACAATAAGATAATACAATAAATCTCCAATGGAAATCGGGGAGATTGATGGAAACATCAGTACATTATACAGAGATAAGTTAATGAAGTAAAAAGTCAAGTCGAATTGTTGTAGCACATAGAACAGGATAACACAAATCCATTAAGTCTTCGCATGGTTTTTACATGAGGAAGAATCAGTCTTTTACTGCGCTGTGATAAAGGAGGAAGGAGTCGATGCAGAATATGATTCGAATCGTTCAATGCCTGGTTAAACAGACGCATGGAAAGTTCTTTCCGACGTTGACACACATGAAACATAGAGCAATTATCACAAGTGTTAACATTAGCACCATGAATTATGCGAAAAGCCCTTTTACACAGCATCTCTAGCTTTGAGCTCTTGACAATACCTGGATTAAGGAAAACAGGAGACGCATAATCAATTATTGAACGAATGATGGAGTTAAACACAAGAATGAGCTGATCATGGTCTAAAATAGGCTTCAGAACACGTAAGATGTAAAGACGCTTTGATATATTTGATGACACATGTGCAAAATGATCTGACCAATTCAGATTGCTGTTGAAAATAAGTCCCAAAATATTAAGACAACCAACAGTTTCTAGATCACTGACACGTTGCAGAGGTGAAGCAGAAAAGTTGATATCGAGAACTTTTGTTTTGTCTTCATTTACAAGCATTCTATAGTTTGAACACCAAGATTTAAAGTGCAAGACTTCGCTTGAAAAAAGTGAAAAATTACTTGCTACATTTTTGAATACAGGAATTACAAGTGTTACATCGTCTGCGTATTTTATGAGAGTTACATTCGCATGTAGTGGGCTATAACTCGATATATACAAAGAAAATAGATAAGGCCCTAACAATGATCCTTGTGGAAAACCACTGGAAACACTTGCCAGAGAACTTAACACTTCGCCCAATTTAACTCGCTGTTGGCGATTACATAGATAGCTGTTGATCCAATTTATGAAAACATTGCGGTAAGGAATCGAAAAATTGCTAAGACATTTCAGCAACAATTCATGCGGAACACAGTCAAATGCGTGGCTCATGTCAAAAGTCAAAATTCGAACAGCTGCTACATCAGGAAATTCTAAAACTCTGAGTACAGTATCGTGGATTGTAACGAGGGCACAAACGGTTGATGACCGAGGTCGGTAAGCAAATTGAGAACAATCATAGCATTCTAAGATTGAATTTCGGTAATTTCTCAAAATGACATTTTCGCAAACCTTGCTAACAATGGGAAGAAGCGATATTGGTCTTAAGCTGTTTTTCCGGACGGGTGATGATTTTGGCACTGGGCATACATGAGCAATCTTCCAAACACTGGGAACGCGGCCACTTCGAAAAGATAAATTAAAAAGGTGTGACAATGGCTCACTTATAACAGAAGCTGAGGCTTTAAGAAGCATCGGGTGAATACAATCACTACCTGGTGCCTTGTCTGTACGTAATGTGCTTAACAAAGAGTACACTTCCTCACTGGTACAGAGAGTAATTTGCTCCGAATTATCAACATTAAGTACAGGAAAACAGTCACTGTTTACAAAATATTTTGAAAATAGCAGATTGATCGATTCTACGGCTTCACCAGCATTAGGAAACAAAGCAAGTATTTTTGTCCGACGATTTGTTGGATTTTTTCCCGCGTACATCATTGACTACCGACCACACACTTTTGAATGTCTTGCACATCTTCGAACTCCAGATTTTCTTTGATTTTATAATTTCACTTGTGACCTTTGCTTTATAGTGGCGATAGAGAGCGAAATTTCCGTTCCGGTAGGCACGCCAACGTTTATTAATTAAGTCAAGTATGACTGGCGTTATCCAAGGCTTTGTCTTTGAGGTAAACTTCACAAAGGAGACAGGTATTTCCGACATAGCTTCGTAAAATTTATCGTAAAAATGTTTTACACCATTTTCTATGTCAGTGGAATCAAGAACTTTAGACCAATCTGAAGACTCGAGAGCTTTAGAAAACGCAACAATGTGTGAGCTCCTAAAGTCAAAAACTTTCTGAATATGCATGTCTTTACATAGTGTATTTACATTTCTTGAAACAATTACAATTTTATGCAAATGTGTAGCAAAACCAAGTGGTGGAGCAATCAAAATTTCAAAACTGCTAGAAAGACTTGTATTACAGAAGAACTTATCAAGTGTAGCGTTTCCAAAAGTAGGCACATTGACAATATTAGAAATATTGAACTGCTGTGTGATTACAGATAAACATGATTGAAACAACGTGTAAAATATTTCAAGCTTTTTATCCAGATCATTAACATGATACAATTCATGAAAGGAACACATATTTAAGCGAGTGATAAAGTCCGCAATATGGCAACTCTTCAAATCATATAAAGTACAATATTCCTTACAATCAGTGTTAGTGTCAATGTTCACTGGGGATAAAAGTATTTGGCAATGTGAACCTCTACGTCTTGAAGTCAATGGAGGACCAACTGAAGTATCCATATATATTTGGTCTAAAGAACGGCTTACTAGAAAACGATCTAGTATCGAAGTACCTCGAGTAGGCATTAGCACCTTGTCAAATAGATCATGAGAACTTTGCAGGAGAGATGTATCAAAGTGATTCAGATCACCACAAAGAATAACATGAATATCAGAGAATACAACAGTTACATCATCAATGAATTCAATTAAATAATCAGATATCTCTGTCGAAGAAGCTACACACCTACTCACATCGGGTGGAATATATAGGGCAAGCAAGAGATAATGCGATGAGCCAAAACGAAATTGCACGATTATATATTCGCATGAAAGTTCACTGAGGCGAGAAGCAATTAGACGTTTCACTTTGACAGAAGAACGTAGCCACAAAGCTACTCCACCACCAGAGCGTCCAGTTCTATCACATCGCAATAAATGATACCCATTTAAAAGAAAAAGTGAATCATCATGATAATCATTTAACCAGGTTTCGGTAACTACAAAAATATCAGGATTGAGAAAGTCCTTAGTTATCCGCAAATCATCAATTTTGCCAGGAGTGGCAATTGAATGAGCATTTAACAGTAGTATTGATGGTGCCTGGAGACGTCAATCACTGGTTCTCAAAATAATCTTACCGTTCTTGATCATAACATTTTCCCCATTGTCGCGACGACACTTTAATTCCTGTCTCAAATTTCGTTCCTCTTGCTGCTGCGGGGTTAGATAAGGCTTTAAAAATACCTTTCAAAACTGATTGGTGCCAGAAGTTTGCCCAATTTCGGCGCTGCTCGCAAGATGAGATCTCTATTCATTTGTGACGAGAGAATTATTTTTATAGGCCTTGATTTCTGTCGAGATGTTTTGTTGCCCAGTCGGAAACATCTTTCCACTTTAACATCTTCAATGCCAATTTTTGAGAAGATATTCAATGCATCTTCTTTGTCGCAATTAGCACCTGGTGCATTCGTAGTTAACTGCTCAGGCATACCGAAAACAACAATGTTGTTCTTACGATGCTCCCGGTTTTGTAACTCATTCAGAACATCAGTCTTGAGAGTACTATGAATGCTCTCGCTTACCATGACCAAATTCCTCTCCCATTTAATTTCAGCCTCGGCAATGAGCCGCTTGCCTTCAGAAATAAGTTCCCTCCCGATATCCGTAATCGCATCAGACACGGCATCTGCTACAATTTTTTTCAGAGAGGACGAGGAAATCGATGGATTTTGGTCCGCCACATCAACTGCATCTTTCAACACTGAAACTAACTGCTTCCTTGTTAATTTGTCTAGCTGTGAGACAGACATACGACGCACAGTCTCAAAAGATAAATCGCCTCCGTCAGCCATGATATCACAGCAAGAATCACAAAGCCACAAAAATTTATGAAACTCTGTAACGGGAATCGAACTCTTCAAGGTTCAGGTGGTTTGTCGATGAGAAAGTGTTCCAGACAACACGGCCACTGAACAGAACTGTCGATTGTTGTTTGCACAACCAAGAAAACGTTAGGTTGAGCATGTCGATTTATTTGCGTGTAGGTTTTTCTAGAGCGGTCATAATCCGATTCCAGCCATTGTATACAATGGTAGCAAGCGTTGGAAATTTATATACAGATTCATTTCTCTTTGTCTTGTGTGATTGACCAAGCACAATCAATTCAGAAGCAGCTCGTGTTAGCGAACGCGCGATCCTCAACGTTCAGATTGATGGCAGGCTTGCCAAATGAAAAGTGCGCATCTCTGACCCAATTTTTCGTAGTTACAAATTCGACAAATGGAAATATCATTCACACCATTGAATTCTTCACGATCTAAATTTACTGACTGTGTATGTTAAATGTGGTGTCAATCTTCTGGTCCGTAGAGCTTTGACTTAAATATGCATTACCTTCAATGGGAAACTGATCTTCTTGCCCCTCGAGACTAGCTATTGCCGGTGTTCCATGACCTCCGGTACTGAGACATGTCATCCCTACACCCAAACTCACAGACAAAGCAATTTATGTTTGTGATGACGACTTATATAGTGGCTTAATAGCCAAATGAGAGGAAAGAATTTTATTGAACGTTAAAGGAACAATGCACAGGTTAATCTTTGCTCTTTAAGAAAAGCTGGAATGAATTTCCTAGTGAGGAGTGCAATTGCTTCCACTTTTAAAAATACTGCAGATATTGATTTTGTCGTTCCAGTTGTAACAAGAAAGCGTGTATCCATGTAAATGTTTTCCATTGTGTTGGATATTCAACCAAATAGGGAGATTATAGCTAAAAGGCACTGAAGAGGACGATATAGCATATAAAGACGGGACAACTGGGGACAATATTTCTATCCCTACAGGGTAAAAGGAAAACGCGGACATTTGTTAAACTCTTATCCCCTATAATGTTGGATGCAGTTGCCCGGCCATAACACTTGCTCCCTTTTTTGCATCTGTACAGTTGACAGTGTGCATGAATATGAAACTCTGACCGTTTACCTAAATACCGTTAATAGCACATATGGGTTATATCCGCAAAATTATGCGACGTTACAAAAAAGGATGAAAAATATATTTTCTATTGGTGCATTAAGACTTTGAACACATGTTTCTTATGTCAAGACGAAACAACAATCTATATATACTTTACACTTGTAATGACATGCAATTTGTGGAAAAACCAAGATAAACAATGCCGTACTGATGAATAATGCTGATAACGTCAATGTAACTGAAAGTAGATTGAATCTACTCGGCAGCAAATTAAAAATAGCGATGTGTTCATGAAAATATGTCTAATTATGTGACCCCAAAATTATGTGTCAAGTAAATTCCGAAGCGTTAAGTATTGAGCAAAATTTGCACAAAATAATTCACAAAAGGACATTCTTTACAAGCGCTAAATTTCCTTTCTTGTCAATTTCTATCATTACTTTCAAGTTAAACACTTTCCCCTTTTAAAGTGCGAAATAATCATGTTTTGGAATATCATTAAAATCAAATGTAGCTCCTCTTAGCATTTTGCTTTAACTTGACATTAGAAGCGTTGCCATTACATTACCTTGCTTTCCATTTTAAGCGTCGATTTCTGTCAGAAACGTTGATTATCTAGCACTCGCATAAATCTTCTTCTAATTGCAATATCATTGAGCTGCGATTGGGGTTTTTGTTCTCAGAATAGCATCTTTTTAAATGACAGTTGGTAATGTTGAAGATTCTAAAACATTGGTGCGTTGTGAGCGGATCTCATTTAACCAAAATGTATTTCTTCACCAACATCGAAAATGTTGACGAAAAACTTGACTTACTGTACAGTAGAATAAAACTTCAGCGAAATAAGATTATCATGCAATATAAGCAATCAATTCTGATTTCATTTGTATTTAACCTATAATGGCCATGTGACACTGCAGCATGTTTTGAATACTCAGTTACTCTTACTCCTCGTTTATTGTCGGTTGGGCCCCAGGTTTGAGGATGCGACATTTGGGCTGTGTCGATTCTCGTTCGTATGAGTGCTCTTCCTCCACAACGGTCTTGCGCAAGTCGAGGGTTGAGATGTAAGAGCTCTATATCCTTCTTAAGATTGTGCATCCACTTTTTCTCTGACGGTTTTTTATGTTCAGACCCGGCATTTCAAGATCGATTACTCGCCTCAGCCGCTTACAGCTGGGTATCCTTTGGAAATGACCGCGCTACCTTAAACGATTTTTGTCACAACTAGACATCCAAATTGCTCAGGTCAAGTACTTTCCGTAGGTCGCATATCGACCGTCGCTCACAAAGCTTGACCGCACACATCCAACATATCATGGAGTTCTCGTTCTTGGTGAGGCGTGCGAGATCTTCTGCTTTGATGGGCCATGTCTCCGAAGCATGCAGCAATACGTTTCTTATGCATGCCTTGTAGACGTGACCCCTGCGTCTAAGAGAAATCCATTTATTCGTCAGAAATGGCAACACATCATGGAAATTCTCGCAAACACTTCCTATGCGGGCAGTTACCGCCCCACCATAGCCTCTGGGTCACCCAAGCACATCACCAAAATAACAAAAGTCCTCTACAACCTCATACAAGTCGTTGCCTGCCATCTGAGCGACCTGCGGCTGTGCTGTGGGGAGTTCTCCCTTGAAACGCCAGCACTTAAAATAAGGATCAGCTCGCAGAATTGACATATCAATACACTTACTGTGCACCCATTTTCGGCAAGTTGAGTCACTAATTCTTGACCACTCCGGCTGAGAAGAACCTTAGTCTTATCGATGTTGACTACCATGCCTTTCGCCCACAGGTTTGCTTTCAAGAAAAGGAAACGAGCCTTTGAATCTTCGACTGAGTTGGATGTTATAACCAAGTCATCTGCGTAGAGAATCTTTTGAGGCCATCAACGACGGCGATCCTGCAAAATAGCCTCTAATGGTGAAGAGGAGAGGACTTAATACTGAGCCTTGATGAAGACCAACATTGACCGTGAAAGTTTCATCAGTTGCGCTGTCACAACTCACCACGGACTCTGAATGCTCGTACATGCATTGAACGGTGGAGACAATCCATTCATCAATTCCGAGCTTCCTCGCAGACCACCAGAATGCACTCCTCGACAGACGGTCAAACGCCTTTTCAAGATCCACAAAAATAGCGTGTAAATCTTGCTTCTTGCGGAGGTACTTCTCCTGTAGTTGCCTGAGGATGAATATGGAATCGGTAGTACCTTTACCCTTCATGAAGCTTAATAGCATTTCAGCAATGTGGACAGATGCACGGATGACATCTGCTAAGACATGTTTAGTGATCTTCATGACTTGAGCAAGCATCTTCAGGCTCCTGTAATTGTTGCAGTCAAGTGCATCTCCTCTTCCTTTGTATATATTCATGATGACAGAGAGATTCTAATCGTCGGGGATTTTTCTCTGACCTGATGAGCTTGGTAATTGGTGTTACTATCAGCTATCAGCAGCGTGTATCATTTATATGACCACTTTGGAAGGCATGTGCGCTATTGTTCAACTTCATCGAGTCCAGGGCAGCAGTCACCTTACCTTCCGATATTATGATGGCTGGAACTTGCACAGGCTCCTGAGAAGAACGCGAAGCGGCATTCCACGAATTATCAGTGTTCAAAAGTCCACTGTAATGTGCTGTCCATGTATTCAAACGCTCTGCTGTAGAACGAACCACAGTTCCTCCGTCGCTTTTCACGCAGCCCACACTCGCAACATCTTGATTCTCCCTTCTCAATTTGTTTGTCAACATGAAGACGAAGTTTTTGCGGTCTTTACTTTTCAGGGTATCCATCTTCTCAGTCTCTGCTTTCTTCTTAGCGTGACAGACAGCTGATTTGTCATATCGTTTAGCTGTTGGGTGTTTTTCCTTATCACCAACATGTTGCCATTCTTTCCACAGCCTACGCTTTCCCTTAATCGCTTCTGATAACGTCTCGTTCCAAACCTGTCTCGGTTTGCTGACGCCACCTTTAGTCCAACCACAGACACTGTTAGAGTAGTGTCTTTTTGATCACATTCTAAAGCCTCTCAACATCGTCAGGCATATGGCAAGACATGGCTTTCAATGTCAAGAGTTACTGATCCATTCAAATTCCGAATATACACATATACATATGTATCACTTATACGATCACTTTTTTATAGAGCGAAACGAATATGTTCAAGTGATGAGTTATTTGAAAATTCATGTGAGACTATAACAAAAGTATTTGTTGACAACGGATATAGTCCACACGTGATTAACCGTGTAAGGAAAAAAGTTGAGGATAACTATCTTGAAACAGCCAAAATTAGACACGGATAATGATGGAAAAGAAAATAAAACCACAATTTGTTGGAAATTCCCTTACGTACAAGGAAAAGAAAAACTTCTCAAGGAGAAAATTCATCAAATAAATAGAAAATTACCGGAGAACTTAACCATTAATCCTGTTTTTCAAGTTAACAAAACCAGCATGTTCTTTCACAATAAGGATCGCATTCCTCAGGATTTAAAATCAAACTGTGTCTACAAGTGCACTTGTGATGACTGCAAAGACGTCTACTTCGCGGCACCTTATTACTCGAGTAAAAGAGCATGTCAAAGGATATCCAATCCCAACAGAGATAGCATCACATTGCCACATTGTTAATGAAAATAATTTTTGTGTGATTGCAGTGACGAAATGCCACCGGATCCTTGAAACTATTTGCTTGAAAGAAACAAAAGATTTAATTAATGAAAGAGAAGGATCTATACCACTCATTTTGAACCTGTAAATGCATCATTTTCATGTATTAATCATCTTCATTTTAATTTTAGTTTTATTGTACAGAAGTGCGCATGTCTTAACCTGCCTCATGACCTTCAAAGTGCGATGATGAAATTTGCGTCTGAATCGATATCAAATTGTGTGGACTATCTGCCGACTGTGAATTGATTGGTGTTTTATCATTTCCTTATATTTTATCGACAAAAGCGATGTATTTTATTAGAATAAAGTTTCCGCTGAAGAAGGAGCTGATTATCGCTCTGAAACGCGTTCGGAGAAAACTCGTTTTTGCTTCTATTAAAATATACATATGTGTGTATACTGTACAGTAGGGGTTCCGAAAATCCAGCTTTATTTCCACGAACAGCAATGATCTCGTGATGACAGCACTGTAGTAATATCTATCTTCTTTATGTTCCTGCTTTATCTCTATTGTTTTTGTTAACGCGTGAAACATGCAGCCACTGATGACAGCTTGTTTCGATGCGGCCGCATGTTGACTGTTATGTGCCATGTTCATTCCATCGGTTGATGTCTGTGACAAATGCGATTTCTGTCGAATAGAACCTACGTGTATATTCGAGGTACTCTAGTTTTGATCTCACGACACACGCTACGCGTGATTACCTTGTAGTTTCTTTCGCCATTATTTCGTATTTCCTTAATCTGTCCTTCAAGGTGTGAGTCACAGACCACACTTGGACCACACTTGAGTTCTACTTCTGAGATGCACAGGCAGTTTCATACCTCGCATGAATTCTTCTTGATGGATCGTCTTTGCAAGAACTTTTCAAAGCTTCTCTCATTTCAGTGTTTTAAAACATTTAAATCACCGCTGATAAATTGAAAATTAGCTCTTAAGACGATTTGATTTAAGTTCACCTTTCATCTAATCTCTCACAAAGCAACCAACTTTTCTGTATATAGTAGCGTGGTCGGATTCAGTATTGCTTTAAAAAGATCCTAATGCATGCATCACAAGTGGTTCAGTGGTGGGCCCAAAACGAGGCTAACCAAAATCTCAATTTCATTGCTTCCGGAAGCTATATCTTCTTTTTTTGCCAAACTGAATGAACTTTTCTTTTAAGCAACGCGGCTTCAAAGTTCCCCAAGATCTACGTTTTATCCTTATATGATACTTAATTAGGAGTAAACAGAGTGTCTGAATTTCAAAAGGCAAACTCGCAATGCGCTTTCTTTCGAATTCTATTACGTCATATTTAGACCACATGATGAAAGAATAAACAAGTTTTTACCAAAGGCATGTCAATTGGGCCTCTGCATCTCGCAAAATGGAAACTTTAAGCAGGACTACGTAATAAAAAATGAAACCGATACCTCAAACGGGCATGTCTAAATGCAGATTGCATTATGCCATAATATTCCTAATCACAAACTGACATGCTCATAATTTGCAGATACTGAAAAATTGTGAAACCATTGCTTATAAGATTATAACGAAAAAATATTATTAATATGATGTCATGATAACTTATTTTACCTTATTGATACGGACTATGTTGTAAATAAGAATTATTAATTTTCAAGGAAATTAATATGATAAATAATTATATAGAAATTGATATGATGAAATATTTTTAATGAAGTAATTTCATTAATTCTATTAATGACAACAAATTTGAAATAAATTTTCAAATTGTAAAACTCGCATGATCAAGTTTACAAATATTTTGGTGCAAAACGTTCATCCAAAATTATCAATTATGTCAACCATTAAATATCTTAAATCTCATTTAATGCTTACTTTTGCTTAAGGTTGTCCGTCGGGGCCGACGACGACATCCTCTCAATGTCGGTGAGTTCTCTCATGACTGAATAGGCCGATAGCAGACCTGCACTCTTTGTGGCAGGTTTGGCAGATCCATAAGGCTCCTGTGGTCGGAGCAGGTAGTCCATGGCGCCGCTACCTCTTCAATATCCGCATTCGGTTGCGGGAAGCCTCGAAATTCCGTACATCATTGACGATAGTGTGTCTCCATATATTTCTATCTGTGGCCACGGTCTCAAGCTGAGGATGATCCATAGAGCAAGCTAGCAGGCTACACTTGATATGATCTCGATAGCGCAAGATTAGTCGTCCGATTGGCCTTTGTCCAACTTCAAGTTTCCCCAACAGCACCATGTTTTGCAGTCGACCGTCTGGCATTCGAATGACGTGTCCTAACCATCTCAGCTGACGACTGATTAGCAAGGCTTCGATGCTGGTCACATTTGCTCTTGCCACGATCTCGATGTGTAGTCGATGTGTAGTGCGCGGTCTGACCAACTTATTCCTATAATACGCCGTAGACATTATATGACGACGGTGAGTCCACGATTCAGCTACGCATAGCAAGGTTGAGATAAGAATCGCCCTGAAATCTGCCCTGTATACTGAAATCTTTGTACTTAGACGTAGATTGCGATTGTGAAAGACTCTGAGTTATAATCTTTGAAATGTAGAGGAGGCAGCAGCTAGTCGGTGATTTATCTCTTCATCAATCAGACCTGGGCTGGAGATCAGGATACCAAGATACTCGAAATGGTTGGTAGTTTTCAATGTGACTTCATTGATGGAAAAGTCGCTCTGAGGACGAGTAACTGATCGTTGCACAACTTCTGTTTTTCTAGGATTTATCTGCAGGCCAGCTCTTGTGTATACTTCATGCATGATGTTGATCATATTCTACAAGGTTTCCGGGAGAAGAGCTCAAACAGTACAGTCGTCTGCATATTGAAGCTCGCACAGGAGAGCTTTGGACGTTTTCGTTTTTGCCTTGAGTCTACGAAGGTTGAATTTGCTTCCATCGAATCGATGCTTGATAGGAATACCATCATCTGTAGTGAACTTTTCTATGGACAGTAGTGTCATCGCAACGATAAGGATGTTGAAAAGTACACGCCTAAGTACACATCCCTGTTTCACACCGGAACGGGAGTCTTTACGGGACGTCTTTCTTACCGTTGGTCTTATTATAAGGCTCATTTTTAATCTGATCAGTCGATGGTCAGTCCAACATTCCGCACCACTCATTGCTTTAGTAATCATAACTTCACGCAGATCACGAAATACGAAAATTAGGTGTTTGTTGCTTCTTCGTTTTCTACCGCTGAGATTGATGCTCCCCTGAGCGCGGTTACCCTGGGGATTCAGGAGGGATTAGCAATTTTTAGTCTACCTTTTCTAAGGGTTTCCCCATTCAGATTGGGCAGCACTGACCCTAAAATGGACTGCTCAGTCGCTCCAGAAGGACCGATACCTAGAAGTTGGCCCATCTTCTTCTTGTTGAAGCCGCCTGCGTGCAAGGTTCATACTAGAGACTTCCAGTCACATCGAAACCTGTCCCCGTCATCCATTCCAAGTCGCCATAGGACTTATGAAGGACATTGACATTGAGAGATTACCTGCGCTGATCAATTGATTAGTGTGATGAAAAGGGGCACGCAATCCCTTAACCGCACGAGCTTCGATCTTCTTCGCTGTTTGGCCCGATGGCAAGACTTTGTCGAGACAATCAGGTGACAGTATGCTGCCGAACATCCAGATAGAAGGATATCGCCTTTGTAGCCCGCATACAAGGCTAAATGCTCGTCTGTTGTAAGATTGATTGGAGCAACCTCGTCGCAGTCGTTGAAGATCATGTTGATCCTTCTCCCGCCGTTCACTAAATCACTCTGTTGACTAAATAGCTCTTTGTCCCGTGGCTGTTGGGCCGCCGTTGGATCTTCACCTTGGTCATTTAAGCCAAGGTTCTTCAGAGCATTAACCGGCCCGACTCGGTGGTTGTTCAGTTACTACCGGCGATGTTGAAGATGATGGTAGCATCCAGGGGGCACCACCTGCAGGCGCCTCCAAACAGGCTATCCATTTGGGATTTTCCTTTAATTGTATGTAGAAAAGAATACAAACTATCACACAGAAAAAGTCATCAGCCACAAGTCATCTTCCATCTTCTATCGTCCATCACGCTGTCACACAGAAAAAGTCGTTAGGACCAGTAGGTCGTTATCGTCCATTGGACATAAGGCATGAAATTATGCGGGTGGTGAAATTCATCTCCATCATCCATCAGGCATCAGTCGCGAGATTGTTCTAAAATTAGAACAGCGTGAAGTGACGTCTGAGAGGAGATATAGGAGGTTGTGATTTGCAAAGAGAAGCAATCAGAAAACAGCCTTTTTTCACAATGTCGAACGAGAACGAGGATCAAGACAATAGTCATAGCAACGGTAAGTAGTGACAAATAGCGCTGCCTGTATCGTAAATGGATTTCCCTAGTGTGACTGCGGTAGGTGGAAGATGGAAGATGGACGATGGATGGCGGAAGACGACAGATGAGAATCGTCTGATCATGACTATGGAAGACGTCATTTAAATAAAAAGTTCCACATTGCTCAACTAGTCTGCGTTTCATGTCGGCTTCAAGATAGCCAGTGTTACAAAATCAATGCAAGGGTAGAGCCACCGCTTTCAACGCAGAGACCTGTGCTATTGGAGTTAATGTCTGCATCAAAAGTACTGGATTTCTGTAACCTCGTCAAAAAGCGCAAGTAAAAATCCGCCTTTATTGGTTCATGAAGACGTGATTGGTTTTGGCGCTGACTAAAAACTTCAGTAGCCTGTAATCAAGCTCATCATAACCATGTTTATCGCTAAAAAGACCGTCATGAAATCATGCATAGAGCAAGATTGTCAACCATGCCTGCAATTCTAGTTTTAGAACATGTTAGGTGCATTAAATTGATAGGTGCCTCTGACAACTAAAAAGGTGCAAATTATTTTTCAAAAAGTTTGATGTTTTACTTTGGAAAAATTTAAAAGTTTACGTTACATCAATTTTAAAACTTTTAAAAATTAAAGTTTTGATCGATTCTGATAAAAATTGAATGATGTGAAACGGTATCAGAACTGAGTAATGGCACCTTCAAAGTGGTTGTGACGACTGAGCGAATTGTGTTAAATTTCATTTTTGAATTGAGTGTTGCGGCTGATGGAGGCCGAATTTCGCAAAACTGATTGGTGGCACATACTCAGCGATATCAAATTGTAAAATAACAATGTATTTCATTACGTGGACACACGAAATGAAAAATAGTCGCGCTGGGTTTATATTTTCAAGAAATTCGGCGAAAGTTGCCAATTTTTATTTGAATTAATTTGAATTATGAACTTAAGCACCCTATACTGTGATATTTTGAAAGAAAGCGGCCCCAGAGCGTAATAGCGTTTTCAAAAGTGGTTGCGCTAACTTAACACACTCATAAACAGATTATCTGAAAATTATTTTTTTGCATGAAGAACTTTTTGTGTGGTAAATAATCAGACATGGATACTGGTTGTGGCACTTGGTGTGCTGTTCATATGCATTTCGGGTTTGTGCTAGCTTCACATGGCAACCAATTACAATTCTGAATTGAATTTTTTGGCACAATGAGTCCAAGTTCCGTTCTATAGACAATTCACTCTCGTCTATTTACAACTTTTATTGGAAAAAAAATTATACAAGGTAATTCTCATACGATGATGAGAATTAGCAGCCATTTATAATAATATTTGTAATAATTAATATTTAGTATTAATAATTTATAAATATAATTATATATTATGTATAAAACAATAAATAATATAACTATATATTATAATATATGTAAATTATTAATAATATTTATAATAATATATAATGAATTTACAATAATATAAATTATGCAAATTATAAAATGGTAAAATACCCGACGCGTTTCGTCCGAACACAGTCTCAAGGTTGACGTACAATTGTGGAAGGATCTTCAAATACTTTCTTGTATTTGGCATAGTTTCCAATAAAAGTTGTAAATATAAGGGAGTAACTTCAATTTATTTGAGATTCAATAAATTCAATTTTCAATTTTATTTATTTGTTCAATTTATTTGAAAAGAACAGAACTTGAGATGAACCTCCCGTATCGGCGCACAACGAATGAACAATGAGTCTTGATGCCAAAAGACAAATGAGCGGCACATAATCAGTGACCTAAAATTGGGTGGTTGTGGAGGTTTTTGAGAGCGGGGCAGTCGACATAAAAATGATTGCGCCAGCTTAACACACGTGACAAGCGGTAACTGTGTCGTGTCATGAGTGTTATTAATGTTTGCGCATGAACATTGCTGCAAATTTCAATGAAAAAATGCAAACGCCTCTCTTACAAATACGTGTACTAAATTTGTCGTGCTAAATACATATAAGTCCAACGTGTTTCGTCCTCTGACGTTCTCAAAGGTAAAAATGCATAGTGGCACGGTCAGCATTTGTAAAAGGTACCAGAAGTTCAGAAATGCGGAAGCATGACATCTGTGACTTCTGTTGCTGTGTACGAACCGAAATGACGACTACTGTCGCACGGTTGCCTCCACCCAGAAAAAATAATGTCAAAAAACATTGCATCACTGACCGGCGTAGATGAGATGTAAATATTTCGGGAAATAATCATCCGTTAGTCTATCTCCTTCTATTAATGATAGACAAATCCGTCTAGCTCTATTTACTCTTTCAGCTTAATCAAAACAAACGTTTCTGAGACACTGAGGATGGAGTAAATCCGGTAACAACGGATGTAACCTTTGTCTGAGATTCTGAAAGCTGTCTGTAAAAGAAAGGAAGATGTCATAGCGCTTTAGTTCCTCTCAGTTCCCTGGGCAGGTTTTCTGTAATTTACGAATGTCCTCCTGGAACTCGAGAGAATGCGCTAATGGCATAAATTCAGAGATAAATGTCAAGAAATAGGAAAGGGAAGAGAGAGCATATTACACTGCGCCTAATGCACGGAGTTGAAAAATTTAAGTACACTCGAGAGGTAGGATTCTGCTGTGAACACGCCCACTGATTTCAGCAATTATGAAATATGACGAATTGCATGTAATTACCGTTCATGCAATTTTTCATCACAACTGCGTAAGAGAACATCAATGAAAATCTAAACCTGATAATGTTTACTTTTTTAACACAAGTGCGATTTATTGCCATACCGGTTTCAAATGCCTTGGTATCCATCATCAGTGGCAATAATTCAACAAACGTGATAATTCATCATCGATTTCATGTCGAAAATTGTATCTAATCATGTCCGTTTGGTGAATAATCGCCACTGATGATGGATATCAAGGTATTTGAAACCAGTATAACAGTAGATCATACTCGTGCAAAAACTTTACGGCTTCTAGCCTGTATTGATGTTTATTTGATTCCACAATCTGTGAGCCCTAAAAATACTACCGTTCTGATCGAGTGGATAGAGCACGTGTTCGGCTTTCTTGCTGCCATTGGCCCTTTTCTTTGCGTCAAATCTCAGTTAAATTTAGAAAAAGAAAATGATTTTCAACATGAAAGTAGTAGCGTTTTCCATGACTAAAATGATTGTAAAATTTCCAAGGTCTATTTAAGTCGACCAGTTGTTATTCGTGTCTGCTGACTTGAAATGAGATGAAGCTGTAAGAATTTCACTATTTTGAGTTTCAGTCCAATAAAATTATGATAATAAGCCAGAATGTGCAAAATCTGTTTTTTTGCCATTTATTGAAAGTGGTAATATCTTAATGTCAAAAATCGTTTTCTCTTTGCCAATCCTAGCTGTGATTTGACGCAAAGAAGAGGGCCATTATGCTCGAATCCTGGTTAGGCGAGTTACCTCAGTTTTCATCAACTCCTTCTTCTTACCACAAAAGTGACAGTTTAAATTTTGAATTCCATTATTTCAAAATATGGATCTTCTTAAGTAGGTGTCTGTTGGAAATTGATGGCAGAAGGCTTCTAGACTTCGATATGTTTGATCAGAACTGTTATCCCAAGATACCGTCGTAAGAAAACGTCGGGAGTATGATTGCATTGTGATGGTCAAGCAATGCTGAAGACAACTCAAATAAAGATTTTTGAAAATATATGTAATTCAATAATAGTCTGCTACTAACTCGGTGATCGAATTAAGACACGACACGGTCAAAAAAATCGAAGGATCCAGGAAACGGAAGATACCAAAGTTAAACAACTACCGTAGTGGAGAATCCTGTAAATAATTAGGTAATTAAAAGTCATGAACGAATGAATACAAATTAATGCCACTTAATGTCAACTACACAGAGTAACCGACTCCATGGATTGAAATACGAATAAAGGCTAGCCGACCCAACTTAAGACGGGAAGGGAAATTAATTAGAACTTATAATCAATTTTTTATTTTACAATCTAGGAACCAAAATGAGAGTTCGTCGTGGACTTGACGAGAAGCTAACTTAAAAATCACAAACGGTGAAAGTAAGAAACCTAAACAACCAAAATTAAGTTTGCTATGTATGGAGTCATCAGGGAGGAACCATGTGGCTGCATGAAGCAAGGTTTCGGCCCCTAACCTCCAACCTATACCGCATGGCGGGGCCAGGCCAACCATATCGAATGCACGACATGGAAGGTCTCTCCAAGCCTGAGGAAACATAGCAGAACCTAACCGAAAATAAAATTTTTTGGGATTTTTTGAGAACAAAAGGAATCAAATGAGAGGTTTTTAGTCCAACATGCCAATTATGGAAGGCATCTGGCGGGGAGAAAAACACCCAAACTTATACGCCAGGAACCTATTCTTTGAGAAGGACAGTAGTAAGGAATTCTAGACCTCTGGACCGCGCAAGATGGCCGCCGTCGACCTCTCCCTCCCGTCAGACTAGTCCGACACTATAGGGCATTCGCCCTAGTCCGACACCTGGTTGCTTCGAGTCCGACTCCCCCCCTGTCAGACTACGGCGCTCGCCCTAGTCCGACACCTAGTTGCTTCAAGTCGGACCCCCCTCTGGAACGTCAGAGGTTGGAGTTGCCAGGGGTTGTTCGTGGTGCGCTCTCCTAGCTGTCGTGGTGTGCCGGCCAGGTTGGAATGGTGGAATTTCGGTGCGAGACCACTCCCATCGTGTTTCTCGTCAAAAGTTGGGCTAACAAAATTTTTCCACACCCCCCCCTCGGCAGCGATCTTCCAATTTTGGTTCTAGTGGATGGATTTTGTCTTACAGATACTCATTTGAAAGAGGAGAAAAAACTGCCCAATGACATTTTTGTTGCGAGTCAATCGGATCAGCCGTTCAACAGTTAGAGCCATTTCAAGATTTCACGTCGGACCTCACCTGAAAAAAACCTAAGTGTCAGAGTGACTTTGTATGGGAAAAAATTTTTCCAAAGTGTCGAATTTCGACCTGGGACCCTGACCAAAGTTTGTTTCATCAAATATCACCGACCCCCCCCCCTCGGCAGCGATCTTCCAATTTTGGTTCTAGTGGATGGATTTTGTCTTATAGATACTCATTTGAAAGAGGAGAAAAACTGCCCAATGACATTTTTGTTGCGAGTCAATCGGATCAGCCGTTCAAAAGTTAGAGCTGTTACAAGATTTTAGGTCAGACCTCGGATTCGACGAAAAAATCCCAAGTGTCAGAGCCACTTAGTATGGCCAAATTTGTAAATTTTTCCAAAGTGTCGCATTTCTACCTGGGACCTTTACCAAAACATTTTTCATCAAATATCACCGACCCCCCCCTCGGCAGCGATCTTCCAAAAAGTGATGAAAAAAGTTTTTGTAAAGGTCCCAGATTGAAATTCGGAAGTTTAAAATTTTTCAAAATTTTCACCACACTGGAGCTCCCACACTTAGGAATTTTTTCACTTGTGGCATGTTACATGGCCATGTGCTGAGACACCAACTTCCCGTGGTCAAATGAGAATGGTTCAGGTGTCATATCATAGAGCATGATAAGACGAATTGTTTGCAACAAACCGCATATCGCTACGATGAATACTTTCGGAGATAGAGCCATTTTAAGTTTTCTTCTCTGACTATATAAGGCGCTGCAGGCTAAGTTCTCATCACTTCATCGAAAGACGAGGTAAGCGACGGTCGTCGCTCTGAGCTCCCGATATCGGGATTTCACATGACTCTATCTTTTGAAGTATGCAAGCTATCTTCTTACTTCAAAGTTTGTGTGATAGAGTTTGATAGTGTCTTTACTACTGATGAAAATTTTTAAAAGTAGTATGAGTATTATAATGCCGAATATTTTAAAAATTCTTAATTTTCATTTTTTTCAAAGTTTTAACATGTAGTCTGAGGTTTTCAAGTATGCTAAGTTCAAATCTGCTATCAGATTTCAAATTTGACCAAGTCTAAGGCAGCTTTGAGGGGCTAGAAAACAGCTACTGATCACTACCTTTGACTCGGCGTTGCTGTTACCACTTCGGGGCAGTGACAATGATGTCTTAAGCTGTAAATAGCGGGTATCGGGGAAGATCTTTCACTTCCCTGGTGATCGGTAAAAGGCCTTCGGGCTGTAGACGGGATCGAGTGTCACTCACTATACTCAAATCTATAATTCGTCACTAAGTGTAATGCTTTAGGAATATGACTGTACTACATGATTCCAAACTGATACAAATTTCATTATCTTACAGTTAGCCATGGCAAACGACAAGAATCGCAAGTTCCATATAAAAATGTGTATATGTGGGCGAATCAATCGCAGTGCGGACGCCAAGGCACATGTTAAGAAGGCGGGCACCGACCACATGATTATCCTGAGTAGGGTTGCGTGTGTGAAGTGTAGGGTGTTGAAGGGAGTTGAGGATGAGGTGAAGTTTTACCGAGTGCATGCTGAATGTGTTGGAGGTTTGGTGAATGACCATCGATTCACCAAGTTGATTGTTGAAGAGAGGGAGCGAATGTTGAAGATAGAGCGAGACGCCAAGGTGGAGAATGTTGTGGAGAGTGATGAGGTGGAGAAAGCTGTTGCTTCGTTGGAGGCTGAGATTCAGCGAAAGAGAGTGCTTGAGAGTGATGATGAGGATGATGTGGATTTAGATAGGGAGAGTGTGAGGACGCGTGTGAGGAAGTTAAGCTCTTCTTCCTCGGAGGTGTCCAACATCGTTGTTTAGGACCCTCCGCAGAGCGCATCTTCCCCAAAAGTGAAGAGTGGTGGGATGTGCGTGCAGTCGGCGAGGTGGATGAAGGATATAGAAGCGAAGCATGTGTCGCAGCAGATGGCACTTGATTTGTTGGTAAATAAATATGAAAGTTTGAAGAAGGTGAAAGTTGAAGTCGTGAATGAGTTGGATCAGTTGAAAAAGAAGGAACTGAAGTCGAAGGAGGTAGCGGATGAGAATATCCGAATGAGGTGTAGTATGACAGATTTGAAGAAGAAGACGCGAGAGTTGGAAGAGAAGAATGATGACTGTGAGAAGAGGGCGATTGCTGCAGAGAGAAGAATGAGAGATGCAGAAGCGAAGTTTGAGGAGATGATGAAGGAGATGACTGTGTTGAGAGCGCGGAATGTTGAGTTGGAGAGGAATGTGGCTCGGCGGGGTGATGAGAGACAGGCGTTTGAGAAGTTGGAGCGCATGAGGGATGAGTGGAATCGTTTGAATGAGGATAGGTTGTTTGAGTTTCACATCCCTATTCGGGATAATCATCTGGACGGTCAGGTCATTGTAAATAAAGACCTTGATGACTCGATCATCTGCTATAACGGGCACCCCCAAAAGAAATGCCTACACGCCACACTCCGAATGCGTGGGCACTTGACCGCCTTCTCTGTTAGGAAGCGCGCGAAACTGCCTAAGGATGTCTAGCTCGGTAAGTGAAAAGCAAATGAGATAGTATATCCTATTGTAACACATATCATTTTCATTGCAGATTTTTCCCCCTCCCTTCAGTCCCGAGAATGAACCAACGACTCTCATAAGGGCCACCATGGGGCAAGACATGATAGAACCTCCTCGCGGTTTGCCCTGGGCAGTCTTCAGACTGGCGAATACCATCATTAAGTTGAATCTGCTATCAGTCAACTTGAACGTTACGTCGTGTTAGAGGGGTATATAAACCACTACCTCTCATTTAATTCTCATTCGTTTTAAGTCATGATGGAAGCAACATCTCCTACTGAAACCATTTCCGACTTCATCATCCTCGATGAGTGGGATGAAGAGGATGAGAAAGAGTGTGAGGAGAAGGGGAAGATCAAGAGGATCGTTTGGACGGATGAGGTGTGGACTCCTAATACCACCCGCATCTGAAAGGTACCAAATGCACCACAACGACTTAGGCGGCACAGGGTGTACGACAACCTAACGGTCATACCTATTGACTATTCAAGCCAATAGTCAACTTAAATGTCACCGAGAACGAACCACTGGCCCTGATAAGGGCCACCATGGGGCAAGACATGATAGAACTTCCTCGCGGTTTGCCCTGGGTAGTCTTCAGACTGGCGAATACTATCATTAAGTTGAATCTGCTATCAGTCAACTTGAACGTTGCGTCGTGTTAGAGGGGTCCATAAGCCACTACCTCTCATTTCATTTCATTTCAATCATGCAGACGCCCAACACTCAAGTCAGCTCTCCTGACAAACCTCGGTTAAAGCCGAGAAATTTATTTCGTGAGTTTCAGCGGGCTGAAGAGCGAAAAAACACTTATAACAATCTGGCACGGATAGGTGCATCTGAATTTAGCGATGATGATGATACGACTGAGTGGGACTATATACCACCCCCAACTACTCAGTCGGTATCAGTACAGGTCGATGCTGCTACCATGGAGAGAATCAAAGACTCTCTCAGCAGAATCGGCCTGAAGTAAGATGGCTGATGACGGCCCCGACAACGAACCATCGGCTCTAATAAGGGCCACCATGGGGCAAGACATGATAGAACCTCCTCGCGGTTTGCCCTGGGCAGTCAGTCTTCAGACTGGCGAATACTATCATTAAGTTGAATCTGCTATCAGTTAACTTGAACGTTGCAAATGAAGTTCGGTGTAATACTTCCTTTCGACGGGCGTTCCTGTAAAGGGCGGCGGTGAAACCCGTAGCTATGTATACCGCATGGGACATTCAGCAATGGTCAATCTTGTTAAACCTCTCTGCGTCATGTTTGCAAGTGGTTGCCTCTGTCTCAGCGTAGTATGCATCCGCGTCACGGCGACATTTAGCCAACTGTTGAAGGTTGCCTTATAAACTTTCAATTGCATACGTTATGAGAACCATGAGTTCTACCTGTCTCTATCAATGAGACGAATTGGTGTATGGAATGAAATGGGAGGACACTCACGCGCCACACGCAACATAACACACTTCTCTCTTCCGTAGTCTAACAAGCTCTTTACACATGGATCGCAGTCGATTGCTATCCCAGAATCATGTAAGCTATCTTAATTTTAAATGTGACTAACACTATTTCATCGACCATTATCACCCATATGAAATGTTATAAGATTTACAAGTTAAACTGAGTGTGCTACTATTTCCAAATGAAAAAGTATACATGGTTGAATCATCCACTTAAGCCCCATTCAAGTAAGTCAGTATGAAAGCAAAGATAATACGAAATAAAAATTTATTATGGCATGTATTTCAAAAGGTCTTCATCGTCAATATCGTCCCAGAGTCTGGCTTCACATAGATAACAAAAACAGTTCACTTACTTTAATCGTTCTTCTACCGCGAGCCTCACTTTATCGATGTATTCCCACTACGCCATAGTTCGTGGCTGGGAATTAGGGGTGTACCATTCTCGTAATTGATACAGAAATTTGGTGATGGTGATCTTTATCACATCATCAGTATCGTACTGCAGATACTTCCACCTCACGCCTGTTAAGTCGGGACACTCCTTCTCACATACACTCTCCTCTTCGTCGTCCGCTGGTAATGTCAACTTTCTAATGTTGTCGAGTCGGTACACCTTCTCTACCTTCCCCTTCGTTGGAGCGTTTGGTCCAACGAGCGTCTTTGATGATGAGCATGGAGAAGAGAACTCCAATGTAGTGTTCGGTGTTTTTGGAGGGCTTGTCATGGAGACTGTGGATAATAACTTTGAAATGATTCCTAATTCTTAAGTATAAACAAGCAACCAATCAGAATGAACAGCCAAGGAATGATGAGTATGAGACGCATAAGTGAACCGTTGTCTAGCGAATTCTGTTATTATTTGAGGCGTACAAGTGAACTGCTCTCTCGTGAATTCCAAATTTGAGACGTATCATTTGAGTGACGTCTCTATCTTGTTGAAGTATCAACCTTAAACATAATTTCCTTGAAATGGTAAGTTGAAGATTTCCTCTCTCATCTCCCCCAAACGTGTGGCTGATAGCATCTTCCTCAATTTCAGGCATCTACTTCATCACGAAAGCCCTCCCTTCTCGAGAAAAGTTTAGAGCTGTTGAGTGGAGGTAGGTTGTAACAATACACTCAGACTTTAACAGAGATGATAGAATGATTTCTTTTTCAGGTGATGTTAGTTCTAGCTCAGGACTCTCGCGGCAAGGCACCGAGTGGGAATGTGCTGACTGCGGACATATTTTTACAAAGAAGCACAGTCTCCTTCGACACATCAAACAACGTGTGTGTCAACGCAAAGCGGCATCAATCTCCGGAGGTGAAGTTGATTCTGACGATGACATCTCCTTTCCTTGTGATTTTTGCCCTCTTTCTTTCGATAGCCACTTTCAGTGATCTTCGCACAGACTTCAACACACGCATGCAAATGATCACTACACCAACGGTACCTCTACAATCTCCCTCATTTACGTTTCCCATAGTCATTTAGTACGCGACTACTGCATGGAGTCCAATACTCAAATAGTAGATTTTCCTGAGTGGCTCCTTCAAAATTCTAACATTATCGAAGCGCTCTTCAACAATTTAGACAATTTTAGAATGAAGGCGCTCATCTACCTCAAACTAAAATATATTAAAATAGATTTTGAAACGGGTCAAGTGACGGAGAGAATACAGTTTCATGTTCCTTCCTCTTCCGCAACCGAAGTTGTAGACTGCAAGTCTTGGCTAAATTGCAAATTCAATGTTTAAAATCAAATGTAGATAAGTTCAAACATTGCGACAGCGCTCTCATTTTTGATGGCGTGGACTCAGCCATGTTCAAAATTTCCCTATTAGAAAGTCATGCAGCTTAATTAAGTTTAATGTAATAGCGCAAACGAGAGAAAAATTCATGGCAATGACAGCAAAAGTACCAGTAGATAAAACTAAAGATAATATGACAGTCTTCTTCGAATTAAAATTTTTAGATTCATTCCGATTCATGTCAGCGTCACTAGCTTCTCTCGTTCGTAATTTCAAGTTTCTTCTCCATAGTCAAACTTTGAAGAAACACTATCCAAACTTAACGGATTAGATAATCACTCGCAAAGGAGTCTTTCCCTACGCGTATTTTAGCTCAATGTCTAAACTAAATGAAACAACCCTTCCTTCCATTGACAAATTCCAAAACGATTTGACGGGTCAAGATTGTCCAGTAGAAGATTATGAACATGCTCAAGAGGCATGGATAAAATTTGATTGTAAAACTTTTGGCGATTATATGATCGCTTACTTAGAATTTGATGTCATTTTGCTGGCTGATGTCTTTCAGGAATTTCGACGAGTGGCATTAGAAGAAGACAAATTAGATCCTGTCTACTTTGTCAGTCTACCAGCCATGTCCTTTAAATCAGCCTTTAAAATGACTGTAGAGACCATTCATCTCTTACAAGACCCCGAGATGTATAACATATTTGAGCGTGGAATATGTGGTAGTCCTACATTTTTAAATAAACATCATATAAAATCTGAAACAGTAGGTGATGATCATATCCACCTAAAGTACTATGACCAAAATAATTTATGTGGCAGTTCACTGTCTAAACCACTATCTCATTCCGAGTTTAGTTGGTTAAAGCAATATGAGCTTAAGTATTACTCCAACCCTTCAAACATATTGAAGATTCCAGATGAAGGTGACTGGGGATATTATTTTGAAGTGGATTTGATTTATCCAAATAGTATCAAAAATAAAACTGCTGATTTCCCACTCGCACTTGAATCTGGTGAGGTGACTGAAGATATGTTTTCACCATTCATGTCACAATTTCATAATAACTTAACAGAGTGTGGACAGCCAAGGTACAAAGCATGTCACAAACTTTTACTCACCCAATATCATAAGAAAAATTTATCCTGTGCACTTCTGCATACTAAAATTCTATTTAGAAATGGGCATGCTTCTAAAGTCAGTTCACCGCATCATCAAATTTAGACAGAAAGCCTTCCTCAAACCTTACATAGATAGTAACAGTCAAAAACGTGCACTAGCCCAAAATAATTTTGAAAAGGATTTCTATAAATATAAAAATAACAGTCTTTTCGAAAAGACCATGGAGGATGTTAGAAAACGCATGAACTACAAACTAGTCATTGATGATCAAAAATATCACAAATTGACCTCATCACCTCTTTTCATTGATAGAGACATTATCGATGAGGATCTTGTAGGTGTTAAAATGATAAAATCAGAAGTTGAGTTGTGCAAACCCATCTATATTGGGCAAGCCGTTTTAGATTATTCGAAGCTTGCAATGTATCAACTCTTCTATAAAATATTAAAACCATGTCCTCTCGTAAAAGAGGTTCGCTTGCTAGGTGTTGATACAGACAGTTTCTTCTTAGGAATTACCACTCAAAAAGATTTAAACTTTAATGAAGTAGCTAAGTCATTAGAAAAATATTTCGACACATCTAACTACAATCCCGCTCATCCACTCTTTTCCATACAGAATAAAGCCAAACTTGCTTGTTTTAAGGATGAAACAGCAGGGAAGGAAATAGATGAAATGATTCTCCTCCGCCCTAAAATGTATTCCATGAAATTAAAAGAATGTGCAGATACTATTAAGCGTGCTAAAGGAATATCAAAATCAATTGTTCAAAAAATGAGACATCGGTCCTATAAGAAGGCCTATAAAAGTAAAAATATAACGTTTGTCAATATGACAATCTTAAAATCTCAATTTCATACTGTGAAAACGCACACGTTCAAAAAACGAGCGCTTTCAGCATGGGAGGATAAGAGGTGTTGGATAGGACATAACACATCTCTTCCACATGGACATCCTGACACAAACATACCTCCACCCAAAAGAATAAAACTCACGCTACCACATTCAGGAGATGTATCGACATAATCAACCTTAACTAAGTATTTTGATGTTGCTTTTTGTAGATATACATGGTTGTTTTATGTGTTGCATGAGATTGTATTTCCTTCTAAATAGTTCCCTACAGTCCCCTGTGTAAAGACTTTCCCCGCTTGAAATGTAAAAAGCACATTTTTATCATGTATTTTTATTTCAATAAAATTTTACAATGACTTCAGTTTGTTTTCCGAAATACTAAAGTTACGAGGGATTTAGTATCTTTGACATGGATGCACTCATGTAGACCATTGGTAATTTTGATAGTAATAGAAGGTATAGTTTGTTTGATAACAGGATGGTAGAAAATAGGTTAAAACATCTTCTCGACTATTCCATATAAAGCATCCTTATCATGAATGAAATCATGTAAAATGTGTTCTTTTTCCTCGCCAACAGAAAGGGGTAGAATCAAATCACTTTGAATGTAAAGTTGTTGTTCATGTTTATTAAGTGTCATTGGTGTTTCTATACCAATCGTATGCGCAGCAGTAAACATATTTTGTAGCATTGAAAAACCAAAGAGTTTTTTCAAACTTTTGCTCAAATGACATTGAATGTCATCACCCAGTTTCAGAACAACGCGTTGATTTTCAATTGAAAACGAAATGTGGTGTGTCTTTACATCATATTTACTTTTCATCACATGCTTCAACTTCTGTTGTATATAAGGATTTACTACATGAATGAAGCTTTCAACTGTATGATATAGACGCGGCATTATATTGATAGCAACTTTAGATTCTTCATAAGACTGGTAAATTTTCTTGATGCGATCACCATGGATGTCCACCCACCATTCATCATTAACTGAATCAGCTTTAATGTGATATTCATGAGAAGCATACACCAAACCGCTTCCAATAATAGGTGTGTGATGTCTTACAAAATGACGCAAGGTTGAAGAGAAATAAACTCTAAGTTTGTCATCATATTTCTGAATAACCAACTTATCTTTATCCGCCATAATTTTCTCTCCATACTTCTTACCCACAGTCTCATTCCATCGTTTTACTAACTCAATAAGTGATAAAGGTTGAACACCACGCTTTTTCAAAATGATGCGTTCTTCACATTCTACAACATCTTCATCAAATATTTTAAATTTATAATGAAATTTGTTGATTCGATTTGAATAAACTTTTTTAACATTTGCAGTAGCAATTGACGTTAGATGTAGTCCATGACCAAAACCGAGATGTGCATAGAATTCATTATCCAACCTCAGTGTAAGACCTTTAGTAAAAGAATGAAAGCGAAGGAACTGTCTCCCAATCCAATGATAGATAGTAAACTCATAAACTTTCTGATCCTTATTCTTCATGATGGAAGTATTACCACTATTGAATGCCTTAACAATTTTCTCATCCCAAAAGGACCCTAATAATCTGATTTTATCTGAATCCATTCATAGTTTCACTTTCCATCTGACGTTAAATTGTATGGGAACTGGAATGCATTGTTCATCGTTATTCCATCATGGGTGCGAGGAGTCAATATCATTTCTTCCAAATCATTCACATTCCGAATATTGCTATCATAGCAAATGCTGGAAACACCTACTTCCCATTCACCTTCTAGATGTAGTGAGCGATTTAATTCTACTCGAAAGTCTGATGGCTTATTATTAGGAAATTTATTCATAGAAGCATTACTGGGTAAGTATATTAGAAACGAATCTCTATTTTCACTTTCCATACTAATCACATTGGAAAAATATATTAGCATACTTTTGCATTAACTCTTCATTCGGAAATGGAGTGTAATACTTGTCACAGCATCTTTATGAAAAGGAATCAACGCACCAGCATCATCATAAATGGCAATATCAATTTGTGGGATGTAGTTTGATTTCAGCTTTGTATAATGCACTTTCTTGAAAGTATGCTCAGATAAAATACTGCAGCTTTTTGGCTGGTATGGTATCATTGCTAGCAATGGAGCTTCAACATCTCCCACACGTACATCTTCACCAATATTGGAATATATCTGAAAATAGTTAATACGACGCGATAGCGACATGTCCGCGCTAGCTTTGGTTACAGTACCACTTTTAAAGATATTTTGGTCAAAACCCAAAATGTCCATTAGAGTTTTATCCATAATTAGTTCAATACCTTTTCCACTTATAGTGAGAGACAAAGCACCTTCTTTTGCAGAAAATGAAATATGTTGCTCATTGATCACTTCATTTAAATAATCTACAACCAATTTAACTGAAGTAATAATGGGAGGCATCAACACTCTTGTTTCATGTAAGATACCACCTAAAGGCTCTGCACACTTTCTGTATAAAGATACGGTCCATTGTGTGTCAAATTGATTTGACCTTTCACATGGCAAATGTTGCATATCAAATTTTCCATGAACAGCTGCAGAACGATGTAGTAAGAACTGATGAAAATCTTTTGAACAAACTAATACTAGATCATCATTTAATTTACTTATTGCAATATGATTAGATGATTTGATATAAGTCAATGTTGCCACTTGTTTACCATCAACTCGAAGGAGATAATTAAATTTCTTCAATAATGTTTCAGGAGTTATGTTTGTCTTTCTTGGCTTAATCACAATCTTCTTCACCAACGTCTTCTCATTTTTTGGAATAAGATCTACATAATAAGCTTCCTCTCGATATATTAACTGTTTATCACCACTTGGGTGGTAATTAACGTTATCATTATCATAGCTTTTTAAGGCGCTAGCGAGGTAACCTAAATCATTTCTTAAACTTGGACTTAAACCAACAATCTAATCTTTCTCAAATACATGATGTACATAATTATGATCATCATTTTGCGAAGTAAATTGGACAATATGTTTACACGCTTTACTCAGGAAATCATAAACGAATTTCTGACGTGATAGAAGATCTTTCTTCGGCCATTGTGGAATGTATACTGGGCAGCCCTTTTCATATTGGTAAGCAGCTGTGCGTCTCATATTAATAGTCATCACCTCATGATCAAAAGTATAGACACAGTTACTGTGAACAAGTTGTGTGACCCCTACTTCCCACTCTCCATTTAGCTGTTGTGTATGATCAATGGGAGTAGAAAAGAGTGCGGCTCGATTATTACCAAATCTCTTTGTTGCCGCATTGCTAAGCAAAATATGATAAAACGACATTTTTATATTGGTGATCTGCAGCTTTGCATAACATCATGAAGACTTGGATTTTGGACTCTCTACAATATATCAGAGTTGATCGTGATGGAAACGTGCATTTCAAAAATTCCCATGGTCATACCACAAGAGGTATTACATTAACATGGCGACAATTTGTCAACCTCAATGATATCATGAGGGATTTGGAATATTTTGAAACATTAAGATTCATCTCCTTGGGTGATCAAGTTTGGCTTCAACATTACAGAAATGAAATTCAAATCTGCCATTCTCATTCCGCAAACTGTTTCTCATTTCGCAAATACAATTGGGAGAAGTATAGAAGATACATACCGTACATCGCTCCATCATGACATTTATTCGTCGTGAGTTCATCGCCCTACTATGCAAATCTGAATCAGGCATGACTACCACGCACCATGAGTTGGTAATTAGATTCCCTACAACGTATTGGAACGGATCATGATCGAAACGTCTATTTCAAAGATTCAACTGGAAATGTGAGAAGAGAGTTTGCTTTATCTTATCGTCATTTTCAATCTCTACATCATGTCATGAAAGATTTGAAATACTTCTATATGAAAAGACATTCACGTATTGGAAATCGCATATGGTTGCGCGTCAACAAACGGCGAATTCAACTCTATCATTCCCAACTTCATACTAACTTCACATTTCATCAAGGTAGTTGGGAAAAGTATAAAAGAAGGTACATCACTCAATTTACTCATTTCTTCATCATGAAGCGCCATCGCTACACCATCGTCAACATTCTCCGTCGCTTCAGACTCTACACCAAAATCGATCTCACAACATTACACCAACACATTCCAAACAGCAAGTATTACCCGGGCCGACCTCAAAATGTTAGTGGTGAAGATGAACAATTCACGGAATCTTCAACTCTTCCCAAATGGGACTGTACAGATTCTCGGCGCCCTTTCTCATTCATCGGCGCAGTCAATGCGCTTAGAGCTACAGAGACTACTACGTCGGATATGGAAGAGGGAGAGGTGTGTGATGTCGAATCTGACTGTGGACAATACGGTGATCTCTATTCAATTGAGTGAAAGTGTATCATTTTTGAAGATTCGTACCAGCAGTTACAATTTGTGTTATGAACCCGAACTTTTTCCTGCAGCTCTCATTAGTTGTTGGTTACCTGTGCATGTTGCAATCTTTCATAATAGTAAAGTGATCATTACTGGACTAAAATCTCATGTACAAGCAAATGTGATCCTAGACTATCTCATCGAGTATGTACGTACCCAGCGGATTGTAAAATAAAAAACAATTTTTCCAACATGATGTTTTTATTTCAAATCATGATAGAACTGACAAATCATTTTTTCATTAGAGGATGGATTACATGAAAAGTTTTGAATAACAGATACAAATTGAGATACATGTAAACGTTTTAAGATGAAGTACAGTACAAAAGCACCACACGTTGATGAAAGTGGATGTTGTAGTATGCGTTCATTTCGCTGATATTGACGCGTATGTTTTCTCAACCACTGCTGTGTTGGTATATTTGGAGGTTGAGCAAGAGAGTCAAATAGTTCACCACGTCGGTCTTCTCCAATAAAGACCGCTTTCCAATGCTCACCGCCTAAATTCTGCGAATGAGTGTTTAGCACAATAAAGATGGGATAGTGATTTACTGCAGGTGGTAAGGTATCGAGCGAATAGACATTATCGAAAGCTTTCAACGTCGCTTCATCTGCATTACGCTGCACTTTAGTTTTAATATCGTCAGCAGTCAACCAACTCATTAACGATTATACTGAAAAATCACGTCACGATACTTTGTAATTTCAATATTTGAATCCAAGACTGCATAAATTAATACATTGATCGTCTCAGGTAGTGTTCTTTTGAACGTCAAATCCAAACGAATATTATGAGGCACGTTCGCTTGACGATAGGGTGCACTAATATCGCTGTCAGCAGTCAAATCAAATGCATAAATAGTATATCCACTCTTAAACTCTTTCATAGTGAGTCCGTTGGTGTCATCCGTATTGCAAAAGCCAAAGACATCCATAAAATCAACATAACTGCGCATAAATTGATCCGAAGCAAAATCTGGTTTGTAGGGTGGACCAGGATGACTCACACCATTTACACGTAAAGCAATTTCACTTAACTGATTGTGTTTAAAATTGAAAGGATTCTTCTTTATATTACCATTAAATGCATCATTTTCAACCATTGCCACCATGAGGAGCTTCGGTGCTTCCGATGGAAAGAGGTCATCTTTCATGAAACTCTTTTGATCTTTCGGAATTGTAAAGGTGAGAAGCTTTGTATGTTGAACGGGGTAAATGGCATTTTGGCGGTCAAGACCTTCAGCATGTCCTCTAATGACACTTGGATTCGGTACTACTCGACGAATGTAAAGTGCAATATCTTCCACATGAATTCTAAAATTGTCAACTTTAGGCTTATTCAATGTCAGCTTGAGTCGCATGCTGGTATTACAGAGTAAAAACTTTGACTGTCTAAAGAAGTCTAAATTCAGCGGACCATATAGCTGACATACTTTACTATCTTTAATCATAGCAGATTGCTTTACGAAGCCACTGTTTGTTTCAGCATCAAATTTTCCTGCTTCATCTCTGTACCATCCCATGGCTTCCATATGATTTTCTTGTGCTGCTGGATGAAACTGTGATACATGATTGAAATATGATTTATAGGGATGATCGCTTTGACCACCCTCCACCTGCTGCTCTCCAATCGTTAGAGAAACATCGCGAAGTAATGTAGTCAATGGTAAATTGTTCAGTCCAACTTTATGTGTATCGTCAACAGTAGTTCCATCTGCTTGCTGAATTCTAAACCTCAAATCAACCATCGCATAACTCAAATCTATGTAGTCATCACTACCACCAGGAATAACAAATTTAATAGGGTCAGCATTCTCAGCTGTTCAAGGATGATAATCTACAATACTTGAACTAAGAATATCTGTCTGTATGGCTTGTTGATCAAACAAGCAAAACAGGGAAGTTTTACACTCCATGATTAGAAGTTATGGCAGCGTCGTTGTTTAGCGCTTCATGAATGATTAGAGCCTCTGCGACGTTTGCGTGAATGCCTTTTGACTGAAGATCGCACCTTACCAGCTCCGCGATGTTTCCTTCTTCCTTTATTCATTCGTTTAGGCGATTTGTTTCGTTGAGTGACACCAGCAAAGGTCTGCTTCAATGTTTTTACACCGCGTTCTTTCCCACGATTCAACAAACTACTCTTAAAACTTCTACCTCTGGAAAGATCACTAGCAACATCACCAGCAAAGCCAACGGCGTTGCTTAAAACATTTCGTTTTAAAGATCTTCCGACATTGGATATGAGAGGTGCTACAACAGATTTCAGTGCACCAAGTATGCTACCTTCACGTTGGCGGCGAGCGCCGATGTAAATTTGTCCTCCATTACTTACATAGGAGGGTCGTGAATAAAATGAGGCAGTTGGATTCATAACTCAAACCCTAAACATTGTTAGTTACAACTTTGCATGAATCACTGTCGATCACTTAGATGAAAGATGTCGGCACGACGCATCCAAGAGTTCATACTTGAAGGATAACCAGCCAATTTAACAAGACACTATTCTTCACCTTGCCGTTTTTTACATCGGATGATTTTCTCTATGTTCTTCCATTTTCAGTGACTACCTCAATCTCATCGCGGTAAAAGCTACCCTCAATTTCTTCATTATTGTAATCTTTCAACTTGTAGGTGGTGGGAAAGTCTTTTTGATCAATCCTTGATACTGTAAATACCTCCTCTGTCCAATTCGGAAGGTACCCTTTGGCAAAAACACTTTTCACTTTTGAGATACGAACTTTATCACCAATTTTCACATCACTTTTCACATGAGTGCGTTTACGCTGGAATGATTCGCGCACTTTATCTACATTGTCAGCATTTACATCTACTGGTCTGAGTCCAATAGAACGATGGATAGAGTGATTGTAGGCATGGAGTGTATCTTGTAGAACCTTTGTCCAATTTTGTGTCAAGTTGGCAGTAAAATGTCGCCACAAGCGATTTTTTTATGTGCGATTAAAACGTTCAACGAGTGCAGCTTTATAAGCACTCTTTACACTAAAAAACTCACTGTCATGCCTCTCAAATAATCTTTTCACATGCTGATTTTCAAACTTTTTTCCTTGATCACTCTGAATTCTTTTTGAAATGCGGCCTTCTCGAAAAATTGTTTGGAATGCTTTTGCTACTCCTTTCCCTTCTTTACTTTTTAAAGGTTGAGCCCACGCATAACGCGAGAAAATATCAATGACGGTTAAAATAAAATTATTTCCTGAGTTATGTTTTGAAATGGAGGCAACATCACACAAATCTGTTTGACACTGTTCATCAATGTCATGAACAATATAATGGCGGGTGCGGTACTTCTTTTTCGCTTGTTTGTGGAGTGTATATGTAGCCTGACCCTTTAACCATCGTTTAACTTTTGATTTTGGAAGGCCACTCGCTTTTGATAATTTCTTGATAGATGCAAATCCTGCTGGATGTTTTACATCATAATAGCGCTCAGTCGATGACGACTGACTCTTTTTCCTCCTTCTCATCTTTTTGCTTTCTTGCCTTTCTACATTTACAACAACTACAGCATTTAGCTTTAGCGGTTTTGCGATCATGTTCACATTGCTTAGGGGTTTCATTGTGAGAGCTGGCGCAGCAAGTGCAAGTGACAACTACACTCACCTCCGGCGGCTCATTTCATGGCAGGCAACACAACTGCTTCATATTAATAGTATGAGAACATGTATTTCTTTGGGGGAGCTGTTTTACGTTTTCCTTTTACTAGTTTTAGTGGTGGGTAGATCTACGTCGAGTTCTTCCTCTTGTTTGCTTAGTGAGTGTGGGAGGGGATGTAGAAGGTGACGTCTTAAACCAATTTGTTGGCATTTTCATCGTCTGAAGCATTGGAGCAGTAGTCACTGTTGAATCAAGTTCTTTCAATGTCTCATTATTCAAAGCAAATTTTGGCACATTATGCTTTTTCAATAGTTTAAGAAAGTATGTCCAACCAGGTGGAACACAGCCCTGACGGCGCTTTCTACGAGTCGCATACTGAATCAAGTCTTCATAACGTGAAGCATCAATCACTTTATTTTCATCTGTATTGATTTCTCCTCTATCATTTACATTGAGGTGGGGTTCAATACTGTTGAAAAGAGATATGGCATGTGCACGAGATGCTAAAGGTGTAGCAGTCGACACAGAGTCACGCATCTTATTCTTCAAATTTTTCAATTGCTCAACAGTTTCCGATTGTAATAATACAGCACGATGTGGATCTTTGATTTGAACATTTTGCTGATAATCTATTTCTTTCCTATACATTTGATTTGCAAGAGGTTGCTTTACTTGCTGCATGGCAGTCAATTGTACATATTCATCCAGAGGAATAACAATCATGCGAGAATAAGAACTCATAGTTTGTAGATAATCATGGGAGTTTTCAAAATATCACTTCGAAATCTAAATTCTTCCGGACACTCTTGCGTAAAGTCAATGAATAAGTAACCGTGTGGTTTTTCAGTAGCTGCTTGAAAAATTGCAATTAAGGCTTTTGATCCTCTTGGTGCAACTTGTCGCGCTAAAATTTCAAATTGACTTTTATCTCGCGGATTCTTGAAAATAGCATAATAGTGTGTATTCAGGTTTCGTGAACGAGCTTCTCTTCCATCAGGAAACAAATTTTGTGTGATATAGATGATAAAGCACCTTTTATGATGTGCTGCGCGAGTGAACATATCTGTAACATCTTTGGAATTCTTACTTTCTTTTAATAGATCATCCAATACAACAACATCATTAGACTGAAGTTTATCCACTGGAATAATTCCTTCATGTCGAATAAAGTTGCGACTTTGCAATTCCTGAAACAGCGACGGTTGATAAATACCATAACACCAAATCACTCGATTGATAGGTTCCTTAAACAACTCCCTTCTTTTATCCAATAAATTCAGCGTGAAAACAGTTTTACCTGCATGAGATGGACCTGATGCAGTCAGAACTTTATCGCATTGAAGTCTGAAATCAATTTTAATACTTTGAGATTCAACATTTGCATAATTAACGCTTAGAGCCAAAGATACTACCCAATACGTTGCCCACGACAGGAGCTAGTATCGGTAGTAACGCTGAAAGGAAACCGCCCTTTTGTGTTAGGGTTTCCCTCTTTCTTTGAAGGGTGACTTTAGGATTGGAGATGAAACGCAATTTTGTAGCATATCGCTTAAGTAACTTTCGTTGTTTTGGTGCTAATTTCTTCGTCCTCAACTTTCTCACATGAGAAATAATTTCACAAATGAATTTATCGTTAGCATGTCGTATAGCATTGTATCGCTGATTTGCTTTCATTCGTCGGAGAGCTTGAATGGCTGAAGAAAACATTGAAGACTTTTGACTTTTACCTTTTCTTCATTTTACGTTTCGCCATTTTTCATGTTAGTCTTTGCTAAAACCTGTCTTTACCACATTTGCATAGGTACTAACTATTGCAGCATAAGTGACACTCGAAATGAGCAATATCACAGTGGTTACATTTGCAAAGTTGAATGCAATTACGTATCAAACAGCGTTGACAAAAAGCATACTTACATCTCTTGAAGATGCGCTTTTCATTTCCATCCTTTCGCTTACATACATCACAACACATAGTTTCACCGTTACTGATGTCTATAGCAAGTCTTTTTGAAGATATGAATTTGCTAGCCTTTTCTAAATAATAGACGCATGTACAGAAGGAATATACTTCGAGAGTGAGCAGGCATAGCTCGAAAACCAGTTGTGCTACAATCAAGTACCACTGCATTTTCAATTTTTCTTTATAGAAAGTTGAATGTGAATATCTGAAATCGCTTCAATCACTAGACTGCTACCATCATGGTTAAATGCGTTAAGACGTTCAGCAATTTTATCATATGTCTTTTAAAAAATTCTTCGGGTTGATCTACAACTTCCATTGAATAAGAAGCAAAATGGAAAGAGCGACTTTCCACCTCTTCCTTTCCAAAATGACTAAACTTAATTTTTGCAACTAATCGCGCCATGACAATGCTATCAGAGAATGTATTCATTAACTCTAGAAATAGAGTGCTAGCATCATCGACCACTGCTTCGATGTCGGTCTCATCTTTATGAAAATTTATCACATAATCTTGAACAGCTCCTTCTAAACTTTGCCTATGAAAATGTAATGTTCCGCAGTCGTTTGAGAAAGACATGATCGCCCTTTATCTAACCCATCTATTGCATGAAAACAACTGTTCTCATAGTAACATTTATTGAATAACTGTAACAAGCATGCATTATAAATCAATGGTTTGAAACAGATAAAATAGATACAGCTGGTAACTATCATACAGAGAGCAATGATAACCATACAGGACTTTGGCAGTGTTGAGGTAAGGAGGAAAGAAGCATTGGTTATGAACGTAGCTACTACAACGAACAGACAAAATAGGAACACACAAATCCTTAAAACGTTTCGTGACTTCATGATAATGTTGATTCACTCTACTATCCCAAGGCGGGAGCAAAATATCATCAATGATTAGATTGGGAAATACTTTCCTCTCCTTACCAGGATTATTACAAAAGATGCGTATAACATTGAAAGCAACTAACCATCGTTTAAAGTCATTAAGAAGAGTACTGTCACAAGAAAAGCCATTGTCTTGCAAATATTTCAGATTAAGTCCATGAATGTGTTTTCTCGCCCATTGATCAACATTGGGATCACAGTTGGCATGTTGATGATAGACACTAACAATCTGATATGTCCAATTGTTCATAGCAATAGCACTGAGCTCCTGTACAGGTTCACCCTCACAATCCATAAAAATGATGATAGAAGCCTAAAACGGAAATTTACACATCTACGGAAACGTTCTATAACATATCACAAAATGAAGAATTACATCGATGCTTTTCACGACAAAATACACAAATGATATGATGGCAACGAAGAAGTAAAATGTATCTAATAAGACCACGTCTACGACACTCAAAGCACATAAGCGAATTGTCATAGGGTACAGTTAGGAAAGGACTAGTAATTCTCCTTCTTTGATTTGCGTTTTGAGGCAGCATTCTTCTCAGACTTGCGCTTCGTACCACTGCTGTTAAGGATTTGATCAATTACATCATCCACGTTGGATGGTTTTTGAATATATAGGATGGATTCCTTATGCATGGAGAGAGAGGCTATTTTATTATCCTTGTGCCGACCATAATATAGCCCATTCACTTTGAAAAGGATATCCCAAGTACCTTCTCCGAGCTCGTCGCATGTGATGGATGTTGAATGATCTCCCTCCTTCTTATAGCAAGTACACCAATGTGATACCGGTAGGCAAATTTGATTACCATCCCAAATCTTTCTATAGGGAGTATCCTTGTCATCTCTCGCATTCCACTCTTGAGCAAGAGGAATAGGAATGTCCATATTTAACGTCACGTACTCCTCAATAATGTCAAGTTGGTGACGAATGTACGGACTCACGGGGATCAGTATGTAGTCCCCATACTGATTGCGTATTATCTTGACATCCGTGGAAGGGAGCATTTCCGTTTGTAGTACTACGCTATGATCGTCATAACGCAAGACTTGTTTAAATTTACGCTGTAGCGGTGTAGGATTATGTACCTTGGTTGTTTCTTCCACTGGCCTCAGTTGTAGATGATCTGATTGTAGCGAACCTTGTAACGTCTGACCGCCATTTTGTCCTACTAGTGCAGTACACGGAGTAGATGCCTGAAAATGAAAAATATTGTATTAAGTTTACGTTCAAGGGAGGAGAGGGAGGAAAGTAGCGACTTACCATTTTAGTTGGATAATAGAATAGAGAGAGAAAATATGCGTCCGTCACTCGTGCGATTCAACGATGGAATGATTCTCACTGTGGAAGGCTCCTATTTATATAGAAATGCTTGATTCTCATTGGATGATGATGCTCATTGGACAATAACATGAAGCTGATTCCAAATCTGAAATCCGTTTACCAATCCGAGCCTTCGTTCGCCCGCTGGAGCTGTTTCTTGGGAAATTCTAACTCTGTCGTTTTTTGCCAATCTCCCAAATCTTAAATGGCGTCTCACATCTAAACAAAGACAGATATGAACAAGCCGTTTCTTTCACTGAATTTGTCTCACTCTTAGCTTTTAAACGAGCTATTGCACGACTTTCTACGATTTCTAGAACCAAAGTTGGAAGATCGCTGCCGAGGGGGGAGGTCGGTGATATTTGATGAAACAAACTTTGGTCAGGGTCCCAGGTCGAAATTCGACACTTTGGAAATTTTTTTCCCCATACAAAGTCACTCTGACACTTAGGATTTTTTTCAGGTGAGGTCCGACGTGAAATCTTGAAATGGCTCTAACTTTTGAACGGCTGATCCGATTGACTCGCAACAAAAATGTCATTGGGCAGTTTTTTCTCCTCTTTCAAATGAATATCCATAAGACAAAATCCATCCACTAGAACCAAAATTGGAAGATCACTGCCGAGGGGGGGTCGGTGATATTTGATGAAAAATGTTTTGGTAAAGGTCCCAGGTAGAAGTGCGACACTTTGGAAAATTTTCAAAAATTTGTCCATACTAAGTGGCTCTGACACTTAGGATTTTTTCGTCAAATCCGAGGTCTGACCTAAAATCTTGCAACAGCTCTAACTTTTGAACGGCTGATCCGATTGACTCGCAACAAAAATGTCATTGGGCAGTTTTTTCTCCTCTTTCAAATGAATATCTATAAGACAAAATCCATCCACTAGAACCAAAATTGGAAGATCGCTGCCGAGGGGGGGGGTAGAAAAATTTTGTTAACCCAACTTTTGACGAGAAACACGATGGGAGTGGTCTCGCACCGAAATTCCACCATTCCAACCTGGCCGGCACACCACGACAGCTAGGAGAGCGCACCACGAGCAACCTCTGGCAACTCCAACCTCTGACGTTCCAGAGGGGGTCCGACTCGAAGCAACCAGGTGTCGGACTAGGGCGAACGCCCTATAGTGTCAGACTAGTCTGACGGGAGGGGGAGGTCGACGGCGGCCATCTTGCGCGGTCCAGAGGTGTAGAATTCCTTACTACTAAGGACTTTATGCAAGAATTAACTAGCATATTAACCTCATATTTAGATAGAAATAAGCTCAAAGAAACTGCGTTAAAAGTAGATCAAACATATTGTGCGACACATAATCTTTCCATTTACATGGGACTCACTGTTTGTAGCATGAAATTAACAGCAGATATATTCCTTGCAACTTGATATGTGTTTTTCCAATGGTCTATATGTGATAAGAAGTTTAATTTTACAAGAAATTGAAAGATTTGTAGGGTTTCAACAGGTTTTTTTAGATAAAAGTCCTGCAATTTTGCCCTATATGGGAGAGGTCGGCACACGCAAAGGAACTAGATCCCTTTCTGAATGATGCTTGCCGTATCATAACAGGTTGCCTGCGCCCAACTCCTCTCCAAAAACTGCATCCCCAGAAGGGATACAGCCCTCATGGTGACAGAAGAATAGAGTCGACGAGGAGGCAATTGTTGAAGACTGCTGGGGACAGAAGCCACCCAATGCACAAAGCAATCCCTGCAACATCAAGGCTTAGGTTACGACGAAGTTTCCTTAGAACCACACCAAGTGCTCAGTTAACACAGGCCAAACTGCCGCGCAGCAGGAACGCCGCAATGCGCATATGGAAGACGCTCAACCGCCTCCGAAGTGGAGTAGCCCTTGTGGAGTAACGAGGAAAAAATAGCAGATAAAAAGGTACATCTACTGCAATGTCGGTTGCTTCTAGCACCATGCACTCAGCACGTTCAGCACTTGCACGGACGTGGCAACAGGTAAGTAACTATTAGAATTCAAATTGAATTCAAAATGATGCTTCTAAGCGCCAAATTTGATAAAATTTGAATTGTTCATCTGAAGCACGCAAAAATCGGAGGTCGCAAAGAATACATGTATAGTCGTAGCTATTATAGCTTTTGAGCAATATCAAAAAATGCTTTGAGGCAAGGTTGGGTCAAAACTTGGGTCAAAACTCAAAACCCCACCCCAAGTTTCAATAAATGAGTAGAATCAATTAAACGAAGTGCACTCTTTGCATTTTGTGGTGACATAAAGATTCTTTTTATGACTGCAGGAGATTCACATTGTAACTGCATAAACTCGTAGGGCTGTAGAATCTCTAACAATAGACTGTTTATGAGCACTTGGGATAACTGCAAGCGAATGAGTCCATCTTTGGAGAATGGGAGGCACAAACACACCGATCACATTTTTGGCAGACACGAGACGACTTTCTATCGCGATGTTCCTGCACACAGCGGTAGCACCTTTTCCTCGAAGCTTTTCCGTCATCATTTTCAAGTCTACTGACCGACTGCTCTTGAGAAAATGCCACTCTTGCTACTCCGCAGGCAATCATAGCGTTCTGAATCGGAACTGAGAGACCTTGGAAAGAGCTTGCACGCTCTGTCATCAATGGTTTGATCATTTCAAGTCCCAAATCTTGGATGAAAATTCTTCTCTTGCAACTCCTGTTGGAAACATTATCTGGATTTTGCATGCGGAACAAGATGAATCCATTGATCGATGCCAAATTTAGCAGGTTCATGAGGTAGGCCAGTGGCCATCGCTTAGTCTGCCTTTGTGGCGAATGAGTGGCAGAGTCGGCCTACCGTATCTACAGCACCCTCAGTGCTTTTGTAAAATAGAATTATGTCCGGTTTTCCTGTGTTTTCATCAATCTTGCGGGCATCATGCATTGCTGAGAGAAGCACAACAGACTTGTTTCTCTTGGGAATAAAAGATACAAGTGTCGTTTTTTTGTCGAATCCAAACAAAGTTGATCCGACAACTCTAGCTTTAGGGTCAGAACATTCCCTTGGTGAATCTGATTTGTTTTTCGCACAGTGCCAACGACAGTCAGTCGCTTCAAATACAATTCCTCAGCTTGACTAAAACCAGTGAAAAAGTTATCAAATGTTATGTTTCTGCCACTGTTGTAAAGACGTTCACACAACCTTCTCACGATGTTTTTCGCCAATCCCTGCGCGCGGACATTGTTTTTTCCTTACCGGTATAAGGAATGCCATCACAAATGAATCCAGTAGTGCAATCAACAATCAAGAATATTTGAAGCCCATACTTGTCATGTTTTGAAGGAAGGTATTGCCGGAATGAGCATCTACCACGAAGCGGTATCAATTGTTCATCAATACAGAGCATTTCAAATGGCTCATTAGTGATCTTGCATTGTTCAACAAACTTGTTCCAAATTTCTCTAAATGCAGCGAACTTGTCACCACTCTCAACTCTAGCTTTTCGATTGTTCGCATCATCAAATCACAAACATCATTTCGAAGTGCTTTACAGACATCGTAGCTTTGAAAACTGGACGGGAAAGAGGACTATCTTGCCACATTTGTCGTATGTTCTCATGATTCCCTTTTGAAACTCCCGACAGAAATAAAAGTCCAATCCATGCATTCAGTTCAACTAGAGTAACATCCACCCAATCTTTGCAATTTTGTCGTCTATATTTATTTGTCCATTTGATGATGTCACTCAACATCTCGTCTGTAATAAATTGAGCCAAAGAATCCCTTTCGCTGCATACATGCACCGAGGGACCAGGAGATGCTGTAAATAGATTCGCTGAACGAGTTCTTGATGTAGCAGGGGGCACACCTTTCCATACTCTTCCTGAAGGAGACGTATTGTGGATCTGAATCCCTACCAGGATCTCGAATGAAACCAGAGTCTGACATAGAGTCACCAGAAGCATCAGAAGATGCACTTTCTGAACTGTTCACCGTGAAAGAATCAGATTGATCAACACTCGGCATTTCATTTTCTTTGTCACTATCACTGTCATTTGTGACACATTCACCATCCTTCGATTTCTCTTCGGGTAAAATAGCTTCATCAAAGTTGTCAAACCTTTCTTCTTCAGAATCACTACTCTCACTAGAATCGTCCAAGAGCAATTGCATTCGTGCAGCAGCCTCTATCGCACAGAATCTCTTCCTACCACTCGCACTCATTGTTCACACGATGTACTGAAGTCTGACGAAGGTCAATGTCAAATGATTGCTTGCCACCACAGATACAGCATAGGGAGGAGGATATCCATGACAACGCAAAGCAGGCTACCATAGTCATCTAGTTATGGCATCTGATGTAGCTATCATATCCATTGGTAGGTAATCTGTCTGCTGTGAAAATAAGTTTCATTCGGTCGTCTAAATGTGTAATGCGCACAATGGGTCCCATGGGACCCAGCAGTTCATGTTATGACTGACCTGATTACTTTGACAAAAGATGACCAACACAAGATATTGTTGTATTTCCAGCTGTAGCATGAGACGTGCGAGGAATACATAAAAGCACTTTCAAAATGAAGCTTGTTTTATGAAGAAATCCAATAAAAAGCAAGCGCTGGGTCCCCGTGGACCCATTGTGTGAATCCTGGGGTTAAAGGGGTTGAGAAGGCATAAACCATATGAAATAATGTATATAAAAATTCACAAATGTAAGAAAATATGGGTAATCTTACAGCAAATACAATGTGGACGAACCTTCATTGCGCGGTATTGTCAAGCTCAAAATGAAATAGCTAATAATCACAAGTATTTCAATTTCAAAATATTCTGTGAATTGAATGGAATTTTGATAAAAATCAGAACTTTATGTCTTTATCATGTAGTTCTCCTAAGATTCAAATCAATATACAAATTTTTATAACTTGATTTGTATATATGAGGCATTATTATAGGTTTGACCGATCAAGAAACTAATCATTCGCTTCATATTAAGCATAGACATTTCAACTGCAGAATGACATTGCCGTTCGCAACATTGACGCATCGAGTTCATCGCTCACATTTCAACAGCAGAATTACCGAAATGAAGTGAAGCGTTCACCTTTCAAATTCAATTTGTCATAACAGCAGCATAATGGAAACAAAATCTGACGTAATTTCACCCAAATCAATGTCGATCTGCAGCTGCAGATATAAAACTTCCTAATCGAGCGCAACATTGCATTTTCAAGTGAAATTATAGTAACTGAAATTCGAATATGTAATACAGATAAATCTTGGTTATACTTGAAGGCTGACGAGATAGCAGATAAGCATCTCAGCTTCACAGGACATCAGAAAAAACAGCAACATCCAGACTTATTTCAAAATTGCCCGCGACACAACGAGACTGTTTCTATGAATGAAATACTGCCGTTGAGATATAAATCTCCATCTAGATAAAGAGCAGTCATCTGTAGCTTTGTTCTTGCTTTGTGCTAGATCATGAATGAGCTACTAGGTTATAAAGTGACCGTTTTCTGCTGCAGAACAAAGAATTCAAGTGGGAAAATTATAAATAATAATAATCTCAATGCATTCTGCCTAGACTAACAAGAACTTTGATGAGATTCAAATAAATTTCTCAGAGGCTTCCTACTATTTCTACAAAATTATGAGTTAAGCAATTCATTATAATTGAAAAGCTTAGTTTTGCTTAGCTAAACAATGCAGGACTGAAGGAAAGAGGGTACCTAAGACGGAAATAACAGCTAACAAGTGAGGGCTGGGGCAAGTATCGTGAACAACATGAGGATGTCTGTCTTCCTGATTACAATCAAGAAGTCTTGGTATTTGGTATGTACTCTTGCATGGCTAGGAATCATTACACACTAATGTCGAAGGATCTCATGATCGATATGCTTTATGAAATGCATTGATATCCAGGAATGTCATCAGCTGCTTCGGTACAGCATTGACAAACATACACGTAAATGTACACTGTAAATCACTGGATACGAAAATTACATACAAACATATACCAGAATCACATACAATTTGAAAATAACATCTGACACGAGATTCTCGTATGCTTACAGAGATCTGGTATGTTTTTCATGCGAAATCTCACTTACTTTCGTATGTGATTGGTATGTAGCGATACGATCTATTTTATCTGTGATTAGCTGTTTTACACCGAAATACGAGTTGTTGGTATGTTTTACATACGAGACCCGATGCAAATTCATCCTCATTCGTATATCTCTGGTGTGTAGAGCTTCAAGTCATATAGCAAAAAAAGATGTTACATACTACTGTCGAACATTTTTTTCAGTTATACCAGTCGTGAATATTCCTTTTTGATAGTGTGATACTTAACTAGATTAGATCTATTGTGAATTTTCTGCTTCACGAATTTGTCGTCGTTGCTACTTGGCTACAACTTTAACAGGAAGCTTAGGTAGCTCTACTTTATGAACCAAGTTGATTAGCATCAATTCATTTAAACGATATCTTTCGTGCAACCATGTTGAGTTATATATCTCAAATATAACTATTTTTGCGTTCATGAATTACAATGTGTTCTTATTTCGGATTGATAATATGCTTAATTTCAAAATTACATAATGCATAATTGTTGATGACTGAATACTTATTGATTATTCATGAAATGCCTTAGACTTACGTGTATTAAAATCGAATTCAGTATTAAAAGTATGACTCTTGAATGTCATTATGTCACTACTTTCAAAACAGTAGTAACATTAGTGTGATCTGTATTGACAAAAGGCCTTAAATCAACATACTTCAGACATCATTGATGTTTTCTTTTAACATGGTACTGGTATGCCTTTCGTATGTAAAGCATACCACACTTAAAAAAACATACGAAAAGCATACAAATATATACAGAAGTATACCAAAAAATATTTTGGTATGCATCCTTTGTATGTGATTGGCATTCAGCGATTTATAGTGTATATTGTACATTGCATACACAGCCTATTTCAGACGCAGACCAATGACTTATTTTCTTGATTTAAGACTTAGTCAAATAGGGAGAGAGTTTCAATGAAATTTGTGAAACGCAAGTACTTTTTTCAGACAATTACGAATGTCGATTCGCTCACTCCCAGATGCATCAATCTGATCATTCTTAAAAGATTGATAAAGATTTTTGTGTTGAGGAGTGGCTGCGGCTATAATTGATGTAGACCAATTAACCAATCATCAAAATTTGCCATTATGTCCTTGATCAACTTATATGCAGTCATCAAATTCTGATTTGCATCTTGCAATATTTAACGACAGGCTGATTAAAGTGCCTATAAAAACAAATGTACAAATCTCGAAAAGATTTCAACTGTTTTGTTGATGTTATCCTTTACAAAATTTGCATTCACAATCACATTCTGTGATCTAAACCCTCCAATGTCTAACTCAGAGTTCATAGCAAGCTAAATGCACACAGCTACACTTAAAGCGAATGTGGAGAACATCCGATGAAAAAATGATTGCTTCAATCGGCTAATAATTTTCCCAAGTGCAGCTACATTATTTCTCTCACCCATGCAGCGCTGAAGCTGACAATATCCTGGCGATGATATCATCCAATGAGAACTCAGGAATGAGATGTCTGGTGCGTCACGTGCGATTGCAGCACGCGCAGCAGCCTAAATGCGCCACTGATTGATATGGACTTCATTACATCCATTTGCCCTGCAAGTTTACAGAAACACAGAGGAACAGAAAATTAATATCATGCATCGAGTGACAGATATAATGATCATCGGCACATCAGCTTAGCCCAACGCTTTGATCTGTTTAGCTCCGAGGATGCACATCTGCCTCTCACTTCAGTCATAATTACACGAGGCTGACAAAGACGTGCAGTGTCCGTTCCGTAAGCCGTATTGCATCCATCCATCCAATCGCTTGAGCAGTCTATTTCATTCCCCCATTGCCGATAGAATATATACAGCACATTCTAAGGACGTGCAGTCATTCGAAAAAGACCAGTCATTCGGAGAAAATAGGAATGATGGAGAAACGTGTTTCTCGACATAGAAAACCCTAAAAGAGTGCTATTACAGTGTGCTCTATTCTTTTTATGAGTTAAGATATTGTATTTTTCGTTTCAAGTGGCGGCCATCTTGAATTTTCGCGCACCGGCCCCCACGGGCCTCCCCCAAGTTGTGTGCGGTAATTTTGAAAACGTTGGATTCATATCTAACACCATGCAAAGTTAAAAAAAGTTGTTACAAATTGCACAATTCTTCAAATTTTTGACATATCACCTCCCAGCTATAGGCAATTTGAATTTTTATGGCTCAACAGGATAAAAGAATAATGAAGAGGCTGCGTCTTTATTACTTTCATTGTTTCATTATGCATTTGAAACAATAAGTTGCAGTTGATTTGGTAAAGAGCAGCAGTTTACACATTCTAACCGGCAAAAATGCACTTGAAGCGGCAATGAAACATACTTGAAATGACTGCTGCACCTTGAAATGACATTATCAATCTTGAAAGGACAAAACTCGTTCTTGACGGGTCAGATCTATAGAAGACCCAAGTTTTGTATCACTTACCCAAGGTCCAACCTTGTTTGAAGTGAGCAAAGTTTTTTAGTTACCGCCAAATACTCACAACGAACTAATCAAGTGCAAGTTCATATTTGTGTAGGGATCTCTTATACGGCATATTTTTTCCATGGGTCATTTTGACCTTCTGATAGCCATGACAGCAATTGTCACCATAAAAGAAATCCTTCTTTCACAATGCTTACATTTTAAACTATTCAAATCAACAATATTGCGGAACTCGAAGGGTGTGAAGTGGCTCCGCTCCGTTCATCCCCCAACTCCGTTCTGCCGCGAGATAGGAATTTTTCATCATATTAACACTGAAGCTGTTTTACTATTTCTAAGAATTCTGCTAGACATCGTTTTGTCATCTTCTGTTCGTCTGATGTGCTAACATTCAAAGTTGGCTTTATGATTTTTTCCCTATATACAGGAAAAAAGCCACATGTCTAAATGTACATGAACATGTAACTCTTTTCATTTATACCTTATTAAGTAATCATAGTGAGTAATACGGTTCACAGCTTCCCTACAGCATGCGCGTATCAGATGACAAGACTTATAAGATAACCAAATAAAGCAAGGAAATAATAGGGATTGACTCATAACTGAAAACTTTTCTTCTTTCGACACTCTTGTAATGCAAAAAAATAATAATAAAATACAAGGCAAGCTTTCGGGATCACCCGTCGTCAGGACAGAGACAGAGAGAATGACACCAGAAAATATAAAAGTTTGCAAGACCTACTGAATTTCAGTCACTTACAGTCAAGTCACAAAACGACGACGAAAGGACAGGACACTTCGCATAGATATCTACTGCTTATTTAGTCGTATGTCATCATCTCGATTAAATGTATTATTCTTTGAGATGTGGATGCTCTCTTTTATTCTTCTTCTTCTATACCAATTCTTCTCCCGGTCAATAACACAAAGGCTATTGAAATCCGGATAATAGCCACTCTCGTGCGTATGCATAGAAATCGCAGATCTGAAATTGATGTCACGAAGATCCTTCTCATGCTCCTTCTTCCTTACAATCGCCTTTCTCCCAGATTCTCCGATATACACTATTCAGCAGAAAAAATAAGTAGGTCTTGCAAACTTTTATATTTTCTGGTGTCATTCTCTCTGTCTCTGGTCTGACGACGGGTGATCCCGAAAGCTTGCCTTGTATTTTATCATTATTTTATTGCATTACAAGAGTGTCGAAAGAAGAAAAGTTTTCAATTATGGGAATAACTCTTGTGGAAGAGGGGTGTTGTAACAGGGGTTTACTCATTGACTTCGAAATAGTATATGGCGCTTCTCTATTTAGCAGTCCATCAATTATTCCACGTAATTATACTTCTTCCGATCACCTTGAAGTCACTCTGTTCCGTCCCGACTTCATATTCACTCCGATCCACTCAACTCAGAGTCCTTTATCATTCCGCACTGCTCCTATCCGACCTATCTTCCGGTCCATCTCTGGTCCATTCCGCTCCAGATCCCTGTTGAACTCTTTGTAAAATATTGAAAAATCAGCTAATCAACTGATTCCCAACCAAATGCATTGAGAAATACAACATCAACTTTTCAACTCCTTCCACGAATCCTAAAGGCAATGTTTCAAGCATCTACTTGAGCTAAGCAAACAAGATGATCAAGCTGTAATAAAGAGGCAGGTGCAAATGATATGACTTCCATTGCATCAAATCAATCATTTTCATATTCATGTGACACATTTTCAATCGTTCAAACACCATTTATGGCAAAATATCATTCAAACGCTGCAAACTTCACCTTCTCGAAGAGAAGCAAGAGTCAGAGCAAGCACGCCGGCCGTTATGACATAATGCCTACTTATCATGTTTGATGACCTCTCGAGCTTCAGTAAAATACTTTGTCATGTTGTACTTAATTCACAACTGAACGATCAAAAGTAGCAATTTCAGCAATTAGTTCATCAAAATGAATATTACATATATTGTCAAAAATCTCTATTTAAGTTGCATTCAACACGGTCAATTACCCCGATTCAATATTGTCTTAAGGACATCATTAGGCAATATCTGAACAAACCATGCCGCTTTTCAGAATCCCATTAATTTCGATCAGATAATCAAATAATTCTATTTCTCGAAGAAAATATCATTCAATGTTTGAATGTTTGCTAGTCATGCTAACAATATGAGTGAGTTGATAAAACTGATGCCATCATTGAATAAAATACAGGTTCAAAAGTATTACTTAAAATATAAATAATAATAATTATTATTATTACTATTTCTATTATTAAAACATCAATCGGTGATGGGTCATCTTCAAATCTGAATGATACCACCATTGAAAACTGTATACACTAATCGTGTGTTAGAATGATTCTGGGACATTGATATTTTTGAGCACCAAAACCAGAGGACATGCAAGACCCCTCGACTTTCAAAACCTAAAATCACCCGGATAAAATAGGGTTAAGACACGATGTTTAGAGAATAAATAGCATAAAGAGCAGAAGTGTTCAACACCAGGACACCAAGAAAATTTGGCTTACATCGAAGATCAAGCTATTTGGCCGGTAGGCTTCATTACGCTGGTCCTTGAGAAAGCTATTTATCTTTATTGTCTATCAGCTACAATGATTTCAAAATTTGTTGCTGCAAATTGATGTGGAATTTAGGTCTTCAAGGTTCCCAAATCGCACTGTAAAATGTGCACAGACAAATAAGAGTCAAAATGACAACTACATTGAGCAGCCAATCTCTACAGATAACATAAGAAAATGTACAGTCAAATGTGGCTGTTTAGAACATCTAATAAACAGCCAAAATATCAAACAAAGCTGTCTACTTTTCCGATTTTATTGCAAAATGAGATATTTTCTGCATTGTATTGCTGATTAACATATGATTAGCAGTAAATCAACAATCCATTATTCATTTCAGATAGAAAACATAGCCTAAGAAATCTTTCAATACTAGGAAACTTCAATTTTTACATTTTTACACTCCTTGCCACATTCTCTATCTCACATCCCTCCCCTCTCACATGACATTCACTTTAATACAACACCATTATCATGCTAGGAATCGTTTGCTCAGACAATTATAGCTTGACTATACAGAAGAATTTTACCCTCAAAAATGTAACGAGAATTTTAAAAGCTGAATTGTCACATGGTATCAAAGTAATATCCAGAACTGTGATCGCCGCGACTCCATGTCCAAAAATTACATTTTATTTGTTTATGTATTGCGTTTACACATAACTAAAAGCTATCAAGAATACCATTTAATTTTTTCAAAAGCATCCAATGTAGTAGTTATAAGTAGCACAGTATGCAGCAAGCGAAATAATACATGTGCAAACATGTTCACACGATCAGACAAAAATTGCCTGATAAACAGGAAACATGCCTGTTTATAGCCAAATTTTTTAATTGACAGATAAAGTTCCTGCTAAATGGCTGTGTCATGTACAGCACACAGTGCGATGCATTGTGGTCGTCAATGTCAGGCGTTCATCTTACTAAAACGCGTATGACTTGCATGAGAGAGGTTTTGGCGGTATTGACTGTCTACCAGGCCTGCTTGGAGTTTGGTTGAATCCAAAAGAAAGACAAACGCAAGATTGGTCTCATCCACACTATACGATTCAGTGATATATTTCTCATTCAGGAATCGTTGAAAATTCATATGTTTATGGCTACACATTCATCAGATCTATGTGACAATTGCATGATGCTTTCACAAGAAAGGCTAGGGCTTTTGGAGGAACAGAAGGAAAGAATTACAGCTGCATGAAATTGAATCTGATTCGTTTTCATGACAAGGAACTTGTCCCAATTTTTCTTGTGTTGTGGACACATGTCTTTCGCATGAAACTCGAAGCACGAGTAGAAAATTTGATGAAGTTTTTAATTACATACATTGTTTACATGGTGAAGATTCCTGTCATCCTCAGTCAACTGCTTTAAAACATATTGTCGTTTTGTTGCTGCTGTAGATAGCAGTTTTTAGAAAAGTCAAAATATATTGTCTTCTTCTAGAAATATCTTCCCTCGGATTTTTTTGAGTATAGAGACCCTCTATCTCTCTTGAAGCTTTACAGGCATCTATATTACTCCAATTAAATTTACTATCCCTGTCTTGAACCCTTCCATATGTAAGACATTGCCGAGCGCCGTCTCACTCGAAACATTTATGGAATATCAAAATTCTCCTACGTCGATGGCCTCAAAATCCTTGACTACCGTCCCTACTTGGACGCCGCCGCATGATGGATCTCTTCGAAGCTTATCAAGTTCTGAACAACTTCACTCCCTGAAGATCTGACGAAAAAATTAGGGTTTTCAAAATCCCGACTTTTTCTTATCTCGGGATTGATCCCGTGATTTTTTTGCGATCCGGGATTAGCAAGCTTGGTACATTTACTGATCGTATGCTCAGGCTAGCGTAGGCTGAACAATGCTAGACATTGTTTTGAATTCTTAGACGAGTATTTTGAACGATGCACTGTACAATATAACTTATGATATCAAATAGACATGTGCCTAAATATCCATGACTTGATAATAAGTTTCTTTTCACATGCAGACATAAACTATAACAATGAGCAGATCTGGTTATCGAAGACACATTATACATTGTCGCAACCTGGTATGTGATTTCAAATCAAAATGCAAGTTCCTCGACTTTTGTGACGTCTGATAAAATCCCGAGGTTGTATAATAATCGCTTCAAAAATTGATTAAATATGAATTAGTACGCGTAGTACGTTAGTATGCGTAACGCTCTCTCTTCATTTCTCTTGACTGCCTGAGCATAGTTTTATTTTTTGATATCAATGAAAGTAGATAATTTTTCCCATACTGCATAAGAATACAGCAAAACTAATTCTGGCATATATGATAAAAATACATGAATAAGTAATACACACTTACATGTAATTATACGACTGCTGTGTCTAATGCACTCTTGATAGTCTATGTCTAATATTGATAATAAAAAAGGAAAAAGTTTCAAATATGACAAATGCAATGTAAATGCAATGTGGCCTTAAAGGGCTTAATAGCATTCAGCGGATTGAGCATCAATTTGGAATTCTCATTTTTCTATCCAAGAATTCTTTATCTCTTCCTTGTGGCCTTCGATAATTATCACTTCAAAAGCTACACCCTCTCCTTCTTTGACCCAAAATACGATCACATTAATCACCACGAAACTGTTCCTCTTAACAAGCGCTATAGGACAGGAAGCTACTGACACTTTCTTCCTAAATTCGCGCACAAAGGGCTTAATAGCATGGAATTGTAGATCTTGAAACGCTGAATACAGAGATCAAATTCTTAGGTGTCACAGCCAGTCGCTTTCGGTTATAGGTAAGGTTAAAGGATTCTCATTTGAATCCAATGGTAAAATTCGAAGAAAATCTATGGATTGTGAAACACTTGGCGATTTTTGCACATTTTTTTCATTTCTTTCATTTTTGCACACGAAATACACTATTTATCAGAATGCCATGAAATTTGAAATATGATTGAGTTCATATAATCAACTTCGATATAAAAGTTGAAGTGAGTCACATGACTCAGTATTTGATGTTTAAGGGCCTCTATAAAATGAGTAAATTTCATGTTTTGACTTAATTTTGGCGATTTTCTTCATTTTGCAGAGGCCCTCAAACATCAGATATTGAATTATGTGATTCTCTTCAGCTTTTATGTCGAAGGTGATGTTCTGAACTCAATCATGTTTCAAATTTCATAGCATTCTGTAAATATTTTCTTTTCTGCAAAAATGTGCGAAAATTGCCAAGTGTTTCACAGTCCCTAGATATTTCGTGAATTTTACCATTGGATTCCAATGGGAATCCTTTAACCTTACCTATAACCGAAAGCGACGAGCTGTGACACACAAATCCATGCCCTTTGTGCGCGAATTTAGGAAGAAAGTGTCAGTAGCTGCCGTCCTAGTCGGGTGATCTTCAACATCAGCTTGATGTTGATTTTGTCGAGTATTTGTTTGAGGCTGGGTTAGCTGTGATTCATACACTACAGTGGTTGTCATGATAACGGTGACTAAATGATGGCGTCTTCCAGTTTGGCAACGGTTCGGTACTGGCAGCTTACCAGTGTACTCAGTAAATATTCACGGCTAGAATGGTTTCTCTTTATGCATAAAAGCGCTTTGAGAAAGTAACTTACAATAGATCACTTTGCGGCACAATCTACATGTACAACTACTGCACTCCGGCGCCTCCCGCTACCAAAAAACGATGAATCGGGCAAGCGACCCTTGCTAATTGGCTGTCATTCCCAACTACAGATTTAGCGGGCTCTAAGTCTATGTCGACATAGATTGCGGAACCGCCAACAGAGGAAGATTTCTCGAAATTAAGGCAAAATGACGCTGATCGCAACTATTGCAAAAGTCAGTCTATCAGTGTTGCTTTCAAGCGCTGCTGAGAATTTTCAGCGCACAAAATCTCGTCGCCACTGATCGACGGAATAGACAGTATATAAGGTATCTCAAAATGTCTGCTTTTGCTTGAACTAAGTACAAGAAGATCTAAGGAAATATTTCGCTATATCAGGATATTTCTACTCTGAGTGGAATCTAGTCTACTAATTCAGATGATAAGAGGACAGGTCTGTTTCCAATCTTAAGATCAGGTCCAGCTAACACAACGGGATTGCGTTATTTAAAATCTTCCATGTGTGTGAGAGAATTAATATTAGTTCCTTAACCTAAAACGAGAAATGAAAAATTGCCATCTCAAAGCTTTTTACTTTCGATGAAAAATGATTTTAGGTATGTCCACGATGCTGCATAAAGTGTGAAATTCATTTATTCATTGTTTACATCATGCTGGTGCATGTGCATTGTGTTAGCAGATCGCAATTTGTGAATATTTTGCTTTCGCACATGATCGCACACGAGAGGTCGGCCTTCATAAATAGAGCTCAGCATTTAACAGAGTTGAAAATGAAGGCTATAATTGCTATATTCATAGTTCAACACTAAAAAACGGTTGACAAAGTTTTCACAGCAGTAATTGATGGTTTGAGATCTACACAGCTGTTTTGAGTGTCCAAAAGTTAAGCAAATATGGCTCATTTTAGGCCTTTTTCCGATTGGCATGGATAAATTTTTAATAATGGAAAAATGTAAGGGTTCTGTTGCATGGAACATATCTATTACAATAAAATCAACTATCTGAGGTTTTATGGTGACATCAAACATTATAAAACCGCCCCCGAATGCAGCTGATTTTGTGCTAAGATGTTGACTTTC
>CAJQUW010010289.1:0-89852 GCA_907163375.1 Prostheceraeus crozeri
TTGTTTATATCCCCCAATCCCCCCTCCTTTTTATTTCTCAGACCCTCCCTACCCCCCCAACTCCCCCCCAACACCCCCCCCCCCCCCCCACCCACCCCCCCCCACCCCGCCCCCACCCCCCCCCCCCCCCCCCCCCCCCCCCACCCCCACCCACCCCCCCCCTGCATCTCAATCACCCCCCCTATTGTGGGCTTTACAGTAGAGACGGGTCGGAAGTGTTCAGGGAGTGTTACACTTAGAGGTGTACGTTAGCGGCTCTGTTACTCAATGAGGATTCGGGGATTCCAACGGGATTGGCGCGTGTAGATGGTGTTGCTGCGGGAGGGGGGCGGTGGGCGGAGGGGTGTTGGGGTGCGGGGGGTGGGGGGTTTGTGGGTGGGGGGGGCGGGTGGGTGGAAGGGGGCTGGGGGTGTGTTTTGTGTTTTTGGCTGGATGATAGTGTCTGGTGTAAAGAGGGGGAGTTTTAATTAAATATTATTTTTTTGCTTATTTATTTTTTTTATCATTCAATTCATTATTAATTTTTTATTTTTATTATATTATTAATTTAATTAATTACTTTTAAATTTAATATTTATAATTTACTTTATTATTATAATCAATTTATATTAATTATAATAAAAAATTATTTTATTTTTTTTATTAAACCAAAACAATAACTACAAAAAAAACAACCAACACACCAACAACAAAACAAAACAAAACATATCACAAACACCAAACAACCCCCCCCCCCACCCCCCCACCCACCCCCCCCCCCCCCACCCACAACCCCCCCCCCCCCCCCCCCCCCAAACCAACAACCACACCAAACACACCCAACACACACACCAAACACAACAAAACAACAACACACCCAACATCACCACACACCCCAACACCATACAACAACAACACCATACAAACCCCACACCAAACCACCAAAAAACCAAACAACCACATCACCACACACCACCACCAAACACCCCCAAACCAAAACACACACACAAACACACAAAACACCACAAACTACACCACAACACCAACACAAACACATTATAATCCATAAACCCAAACAAAAACAATACTCAAACATAACAAACAAATATATATTAATATATACATTATCTATAAATTACAACATAACTACAATTAAATAAATATTATAAACTATACTACCATCTATTACTTATTTTATTATTAATATATTATTTTTAATATTTATTTTATAATTATTTTATATTTTTTATTAATTTATATCTTAATTATTATTATATTTAATTAATTTTTTTTTTTTTAATTTTTTTAATTATTTTATTATTATTTTTTTAATTTTTTTTTTATTTTTTATTATATTTTTTATTTTTTTTTTTTTTTTTTTATTTTTATTTATTTTTTTTTTTTTTATTTTTATTTTTTTTATTTTATATTATTTTTTTTATTTTTTTTTTTTTTTATTTTTTTTTTTTATTATTTTTTTATTTTATTTTTTTTAAATTTTTTTATAATTTTTTTTTTTTTTTTTTTTTTTTATTTTTTTTATTTTTTTATTTTTTTTTTTTATTTTTTTTTTAATAAATCCCCCCCCCCCCCCCCCCCCCCCCCCCCCCCCCCCCCCCCCCCCCCCCCAATTTTTATTGCTAGTATATTTTTGATTGATTATTTATATAGGTCGTAAACCTATAATTATTTGAATTGTATGATAATATTAACACTGCCCCCCCCCTCCCCCCCCCCCCCCCCCCCCCCCCCCCCCACCCCCCCCCCCCCCCCCACCCCCCCCCCCCCCCCCCCTTATTAGTTCGTGATCCCCGTCATGTACGAATAAAGTTGCGACTTGCAATTCCTGAAAACAGCGACGGTTGATAAATACCATAACACCAAATCACTCGATTGATAGGTTCCTTAAACAACTCCCTTCTTTTATCCAATAAATTCAGCGTGAAAACAGTTTTACCTGCATGAGATGGACCTGATACAGTCAGAACGTTATCACATTGAAGTCTGAAATCCATTATAATACTTTGAGATTCGACATTTGCATAATTAACGCTTAGAGCCAAAGATATTACCCAATAGGTTACCCACGACAGGAGCTAACATCGGTAGTAACGCTGGAAGGAAACCGCCCTTTTGTGTTAGAGTTTTCCTCTTTCTTTGAAGGGTGACTTTAGGATTGGAGATGAAACGCAATGTCGTAGCATATCGCTTAAGTAACTTTCGTTGTTTTGGTGCTAATTTCTTCGTCCTCAACTTTCTCACATGAGAAATAATTTCACGAATGAATTTATCGTTAGCATGTTGTACGGCATTGTATCGCTTATTTGCTTTCATTCGTCGGAGAGCTTGAATGGCTGAAGAAAACTTTGAAGACTTTTGACTTTTACGTTTCGCTATTTTCCGTGTTAGTCTTTACTAATACCTATCTTTACCACATTTGCATAGGTACTAACCATTGCGACATAAGTGACACTCGAAATGAGCAATATCACAGTGGCTACATTTGCAATGTTGAATGCAATTACGTATGAAACAGCGTTGACAAAAAGCATGCTTACATCTCTTAAAGATGCGCTTTTCATTTCCATCCTTTCGCTTACATACATCACAACACATAGTTTCACCGTTACTGATGTCTATAGCAAGTCTTTTTGAAGATATGAATTTGCTAGCCTTTTCTAAATAATAGACGCATGTACAGAAGGAATATACTTCGAGAGTGAGCAGACATAGCTCGAAAACCAGTTGTGCTACAATCAAGTACCACTGCATTTTCAATTTTTCTTTATCGAAAGTTGAATGTGAATGTCTGAAATCGCTTCAATCACTAGACTGCTGCCATGATGGTTGAATGCGTTAAGACGTTCAGCAATTTTTATCATATGTCTTTTAAAAAATTCTTTGGGGTGATCTACCACTTCCATTGAATAAGAAGCAAAATGGAAAGAGCGACTTTCCACCTCTTCCTTTCCAAAATGACTAAACTTAATTTTCGCAACTAATCGCGCCATGACAATGCTATCAGAGAATGTATTCATTAACTCTAGAAATAGAGTGCTAGCATCATCGACCACTGCTTCGATGTCGGTCTCATCTTTATGAAAATTTATCACATAATCTTGCACAGCTCCTTTTAAACTTTGCCTATGAAAATGTAATGTTCCGCAGTCGTTTGAGAAATACATGATCGCCCTTTAACTAACCCATCCATTGCATGAAAGCAACAACAACTCTTCTCATAGTAACATTTATTGAATAACGGTAACAAGCATGCATTATAAATCAATGGTTTGAAAGAGATAAAATAGATACCGCTGGTAACTATCATACAGCGAGCAATGATAACCATACAGGACTTTGGCAGTGTTGAGGTAAGGAGGAAAGAAGCATTGGTTATGAACGTAGCTACTACAACGAACAGACAAAATAGGAACACACAAATCCTTAAAACGTTTCGTGACTTCATGATAATGTTGATTCACTCTACTATCCCAAGGCGGGAGCAAAATATCATCAATGATTAGATTGGGAAAATACTTTCCTCTCCTTACCAGGATTATTACAAAAGATGCGTATAACATTGAAAGCAGCTAACCATCGTTTAAAGTCAATAAGAAGAGCACTTTCACAAGAAAAGCCATAGTCTTGCAAATATTTCAGATTAAGTCCATGAATGTGTTTTCTCGCCCATTGATCAACATTGGGATTGCAGTTGGCATGTTGATGATAGACACTGATCAATCTGATATGTCCAATTGTTCATAGCAATAGCACTGAGCTCCTGTAGAGGTTCACCCTCACAATCCATAAAAATGATGATAGAAGCCTAAAACAGAAATTTACACATCTAAGGAAACGTTCTATAACATATTACAAAATGAAGAATTACATCGATGCTTTTCACGACAAAATACACAAATGATATGATGGCAACGAAGAAGTAAAATGTATCTAATAAGGCCACGTCTACGACACTCAAAGCACATAAGCAAATTGTCATAGGGTAGAGTTAGGAAAGGACTAGTATTTCTCCTTCTTTGATTTGCGTTTTGATGCAGCATTCTTCTCCGACTTGCGCTTCGTACCACTTCTGTTAAGGATTTGATCAATTATGTCGTCCACGTTGGGTGGTTTCGGAATATATAGGATGGATTCCATATGCATGGAGAGAGAGGCTATTTTATTATCCTTATGCCGACCATAATATAGCCCATTCACTTTGAAAAGGATATCCCAAGTATCTTCTCCGAGCTCGTCGCATGTGATGGGTGTTGAATGATCTCTCTCCTTCTTATAGTAAGTGCACCAATGTGATACCGGTAGGCAAATTTGATTACCATGCCAAATCTTTCTATAGGGGGTATCCTTGTCATCTCTCGCCTTTCACTCTTGAGCAAGAGGAGTAGGAATGTCCATATTTAATGTCACGTACTCCTCAATAATATCAAGTTGGTGGCGAATGTACGGACTCACGGGGATCAGTATGTAGTCGCCATACTGATTGTGCATTATCTTGACATCCGTGGAAGGGAGCATTCCCGTTTGGAGTACTACGCCATGATCGTCATAACGCAAGACTTGTTTAAATTTACGCTGTAGCGGTGTAGGATTATGTACCTTGGTTGTTTCTTCCACTGGCCTCAGTTGTAGATGATCTGATCGTAGCGAACCTTGTAACGTTTGACCGCCATTTTGTCCTACTAGCGCAGCAGATGGAGTAGATGCCTGAAAATGGAAAAGATTGTATTAAGTTTACGTTCAAGGGAGGAGAGGGAGGGAAGTAGCGACTTACCATTTTAGTTGGATAATAGAACAGGGAACTAGAGAGAGAGAGAGAGGAAATGTGCGTCCGTCACTCGTGTGATTCAACGATGGAATGATTCTCACTGTGGAAGGCTCGCTGTTTATAAAGAAATGCTTGATTCTCATTGGATGATGATCCTCATTGGACAATAACATGAAGCTGATTCCAAATCTGGCCTCCGTTTACCAATCCCAGCCTTCATTCGCCCGCTGGAGCTGTTTCTTGGGAAATTCTAACTCTGTCGTTTTTCGTCAATCTCCCAAAATCTTAAATGGCGTCTCACATCTAAACGAAGACAGATATGAACAAGCCGATTCTTTTAGTGAATTTGTCTCACTCTTAGCTTTCAAATGAGCTATTGCACGACTTTCTACGATCTCTAGAACCAAAGTTGGAAGATCGGTGCCGGGGGGGGGGACGTCAGCGAAACTTTTTCTCTCCGATTGCGTTCAAATTTACCCTACTGATGCAGAATTTCACGCTGAATCCGAATCTGGCCTCCGTTTTCCCATCCGATGCTTCGTTTTGACGCTACAGCCTAAAACGTCCAAAATTCTAACTCTGTCGTTTTTCGACAGTCTCCCAAAATCTTAAATGGCGCCTCACATCTAAACGAAGACAGATATGAACAAGGCGTTTCTTTCACTGAATTTGTCTCACTCTTAGCTTTCAAACGAGCTATGGCACGACAAAATCCGTCCACTGGAAGCCAAGATCGAAGCGAGCTCTCCCGAGGGGGAGTCAGTGAAATTTGATGAAAAATGTTTTGGTGAAGGTCCCAGGTCGAAATGCCACACTTTGGAAAATTTTCAAAATTTTGCCCATACAAAGTCACTCTGACACTTAGGATTTTTTCAGGTGAGCTCCGACCTAAAATCTTAAATGGCGTCTCACATCTAAACGAAGACAGATATGAACAAGCCGATTCTTTCACTGAATTTGTCTCACTCTTAGCTTTCAAACGAGCTATGGCACGACAAAATCCGTCCACTGGAAGCCAAAATCGAAGCGAGCTCTCCCGAGGGGGGGGGACGTCAGCGAAAATTTTTTTCTCCGATTGACTTGAAACTCACCATACCGATGCAGAATTTCACGCTGAATCCGAATCTGGCCTCCGTTTTCACATCCGAGCACTGCTTCCACTCGAAACAACCCATTTTCAACCCAACATTCATCAGATTGCACGAAAAACATCACACACTATAGCCTCAAGACAAAACCTGGCGGTCGCCCAAGACCACCACGACACTCTGTCGTTCCAGAGGGGGGGGAGTCAGACTCGAAGCACCACGGCGGCCGACCACGACACTCTGCCGTTCCAGAGTGGGGGGACGTCAGCGACGGCGGCCATCTTGCGCGGTCCAGTGGTGGAGTTTTGCTTACTACTGACACAATCAACTTTTTATCGATTTTTCAACGAGAAACGTCGACTTGAAAACCGATAAACGTGCACAACTCAATTTCTCATATTGAATTCGAAGTAAATAAACCTTGAGCATGTGACATCATTTGTTTCCATCACACAAATGAATTCAAAGTATTGGTAGGACTCCTTGTGATAAGTCTGCTACACAGCTAAGAGTAATTGAGATATTTTGTTGTTACCAGTAAATTATATCAAGTATGACGCTTATAACTTTTTAGCATTTGTAGAAGTAACAGCATATATAACAGTAATCACTAATAGAAAGGTCTATACGTTCATGATCAATGAACCCAAATCTCTCCTTCGATTTTGTTTTTGGGATTTCCAAATACATGTAAATACATTAATAGGTTGTTTTTTGGTGAACACAAGTAACTGGCGTTTAAAACACGTAACGCGGGATGTCGTTGAAAAAATGAGGCGTGGCATGAAAATTGACATGAAAGCTTTTCCAGGAATTTCGGATCCCTTGTTAATGGAACACCGTGCTTTGATCATGACATTGCTACATAATCAAAGAGAAGAATTATATTAATTCGAGGTCCACCATGTTGCACAGACTATCTTCCGAATCAATTAATATCAAGTATACCAATCAATGGATGGTGAGTCCACCTTAATACACATGCATGCATGTTCCTGTAGGCCTATCAGCTAAATGAACTATGTAATTTATACATAATCAATTATCATAATCTCTTACAAATTCCTTATCAACATGTTAAAGGTATATTGATATATATTAAGCAGAGAGAATTAATTATGAGATAAGATATTATTAACTGGGAGCAATTTTCGTTATCAACATAAGCAAATCCAGGATATGGTGCGGTTAGATCATTGACATTTCTCGAAAATTAAATTGAATGTCCGAGGCTGTTCGAAGCTCTGAAAATTAGCAATATACACTCGCAAGAAAAATATTCAGATTTTAGCACCATTTTATCATTCATGTTAGAAAACCTTCTCAAGGGAGGACTTGTTTTGGCATAAACTCCAAGACGTTAGTAATGGGCAAAAGACCGTTCCAGAACACCAAAAATTCAAAAAAATAGTATCTTTAAAAACGACATAAATTCATGAATTTAGACCCTTTTTCAGGTTTTTAAAACCTAAATACATGAATTTAGACCGTTCCAGGACACCTAAAATTCAAAAAAATAGTATCTTTAAAAACGACATAAATTCATGAATTTAGACCCTTTTTCAGGTTTTTAAGACCTAAATACATGAATTTAGACCGTTCCAGGACACCTAAAATTCAAAAAAATAGTATCTTTAAAAACGACATAAATTCATGAATTTAGACCCTTTTTCAGGTTTTTAAGACCTAAATACATGAATTTAGACCGTTCCAGGACACCTAAAATTCAAAAAAATAGTATCTTTAAAAACGACATAAATTCATGAATTTAGACCCTTTTTCAGGTTTTTAAGACCTAAATACATGAATTTAGACCGTTCCAGGACACCTAAAATTCAAAAAAATAGTATCTTTAAAAACGACATAAATTCATGAATTTAGACCCTTTTTCAGGTTTTTAAGACCTAAATACATGAATTTAGACCGTTCCAGGACACCTAAAATTCAAAAAAATAGTATCTTTAAAAACGACATAAATTCATGAATTTAGACCCTTTTTCAGGTTTTTAAGACCTAAATACATGAATTTAGACCGTTCCAGGACACCTAAAATTCAAAAAAATAGTATCTTTAAAAACGACATAAATTCATGAATTTAGACCCTTTTTCAGGTTTTTAAGACCTAAATACATGAATTTAGACCGTTCCAGGACACCTAAAATTCAAAAAAATAGTATCTTTAAAAACGACATAAATTCATGAATTTAGACCCTTTTTCAGGTTTTTAAGACCTAAATACATGAATTTAGACCGTTCCAGGACACCTAAAATTCAAAAAATAGTATCTTTAAAAACGACATAAATTCATGAATTTAGACCCTTTTTCAGGTTTTTAAGACCTAAATACATGAATTTAGTCCATTCAAAAAGTACCATTTTTTCAAAAATGGTACTTTTTAAAAACGACATAAATTCATGAATTTGAACCCTTTTTCAGGTTATGAAGACCTAAATTCATGAATTTATGACGTTTTTAAAAATACCCAATTTTTCAAATTTTTCAAAATCTCAAATTTGAGAATTACAATTTTCACCACTTAAATCATGACCATTCTAGGACACTGAAAAAAATTATAAAAGTTGAGAATCTCAAATTTGAGAATTACAATTTTTACCTTGTAAATCATGACCGTTCCAGGACACCGAAAATTAGTATTTTTAAAAACGTCTTTTAAATCCATTTTTCAGGTTTTTAAAATATATCATGTGATTAAAAATATTTCTTTAAAAATGGAAGAAACAAAAGTGGAAGGAACTTCAGAAATGGAAGGAACCTCAAGAATATATCCTTCGTTATCATATGAACGTAGTTCTACTTTAATGGACATTGAAAAGATTAACATTGAAAAAATGAAAAAAGAAAAACACAAAGATAGAGTACGTTATATGAAAGATAAGGAATCTCAATTATTATTAAGATTAGAGCATTATAAAAAATTAAGAAAGAGATGGAGTAAAGTTAAGAATGTAACACAAGGAATTGGCATATTCTTAACAATAAGTTTAGGTGCTTTAACAATTGTTATATCTTCAGGTGTTTTAGTAATTCCAGTAGTTGCTACAGCTTTAACAGGTACGGGTGTTTTTGCAACTTCACTTGTTACAATGTTAGATAAATCTTTAATAACTAAGAAACGAAAATCATTAAAAACTAAGCATTTACATATTAAAGAAGTCTATGATAAACTACATTACTACTTTCAAAGAGTATGTGATGATAATGTTATTACGTTAGATGAGATTGAAAAATTTGATCAAATAGCTAATGAAGTAAATCAAATATCATTTCAATCACAGACAGAAAAAGTTGATGATAAAAATAAAAAGGATGGCAAAATTTCTAGTGATGCTAAAATTTCTAATGAAGAAAATGACAATTTTTTTTTATTAGAGCTAAAAACTTTAAGCGAAAATTTAAGCAAAACTTTATTAAACAAAACTTTATTAAACAAAACTTAAAACGAGAAAACTTTAAACGAAAGGATGTCAGACAACAAAGCAATAAAAAAATAATTTGTTCAGTAAAATGTTTTTGCTGTATTACAATGTTACCACAAAATTCAAATATTATATTTTAAAAATGGATAAAATTAGAGCTGATAATTTTAAAAGAATAAAACAATTAGAAGAGTTAATAAAACAAAGAAATATTATGAAAGAAAATCATCTTCAACATAGAATGATAAAAGCTGGTATTCAATCTGATATGTTTGAAAAAACGCAGCAAATCGAACAAGTAAAAACTGATTTTGAAAAAACTATGAAACCATTTAAAACTCTTGAAAAAGAAAGTACAAATAATGATAAACAAATTGATATAACAGATCCAGAGCACAAAACTATATTAGATGACTATGGATTACTAGAATCAAACATTAATAAGAAATTACCAAAATCTATGCAATTTGAACATTCTATTTCATTTATAGATGGAAAAACAATACCTAGATTTTATCTCGGACAAAAAGAAATATTTCCACAACCTTTTCGAGGTATAATTTTTTCACCAGATAAATCTCCTTTTAATTTAGATAGAAATTTTGTTAATCTTTTAAGAGGAGCAGATTTAAATAATTATGCTGTAGAAGATCTCATAAAATATAAAGCTATGTTAGACAGAGTTGGTGCAGTAAAATCTTGTAGACGTTATAAACAATTAGAAAATTTATTATCAACGGGAGTTAAAGTAGGGAAAGGTTTATATGAAAAACAGAAAACTGAAACAACTGTATTTTTACCAGATGATCCACAAGAATTACTAAATAGATTAAATATTTTAATATCTGCAATAAAAGAAGGACATAATTCTAGTTTCAATGAAATTCATGCTATATTGAAAAGACTGTTAGAAAAGAAGATTCTAAATGAAGAGGATTATAAAAGTATAACGAACCGAATGTTCTAGGGCTTCGCCCGTAGCTGAAATATGTTGTTGTTTTTAATTTTTTATAAAAAAAATATTTCATAAAAAAATATTTATTCAAAATTTTAACTAAAAAATGTGTTCAGCAGATTTAGACAAAATTAATAGTCATTTAGAAAATCTAATAGAGATTTTGGGTTCATCAAAATTTAGTACGACATTAAAAATTTTAACAACTACTTCATCACACACTTGTAATTTAGAACCCATTCTACATTTGGAACAAAATAAAAATTATCAAATTGCATTGACTAGTTTTCTACATTTAACACTATTCAAAACGTTATCAAAGATGTGAATGATCAATTTAGATATTCTACTGATAAAGGTAAAACATGGAAAATACTAACTTTTCTTCCTGGTTCTTACGAAGTTGAAACAATATCAAATGAAATTAAGAGACATTTAGGTATATCATTTAAAGATAAGAAACAATTACATTTTGCAGTTGAACCGGCAGTTAATAAATTTTCTCTTACTTTAGACGAAAATCATCAAGTTGATTTTAATCATGATAGATCATTGTCAAAGCTATTAGGATGTACTAAACAAACCTATAGTCAAGGTTATCATTTAGGTGAGAAGATTCCAAAAATAACTGAAATAAATTCAATTGTTGTACATTGTGACATTATTGAAGGAGGATATATAAATGGTAAATTATCAAATTTAATATTCAGTTTTCCAGCTTTTACTGTACCCATTGGTTATAGATTAAATGTAATTCCACAAACATTAATATATTTTCCTATTACAAGAAAAACTATTAACAACATTGGCATTAGAATCACTGATGAAAAAGGACAAGAAATAAATTTTGGAGGTGAAGAGATTATGATAGATCTTTTTGTTCGGGAGGTATAAACTCCCACGCGAAGCTAGAGAAGTTTAATTTTCTTCTTCTTTAGAAACAAAAAATAAAAAAAATAAAAATAAATTTTTTTATTAAAAAATGAGTGAACTACCTCCATTAAATAAAAAAAACTTAAATTTAATCATCATCCAAATTTATCTAATAAAGTTTTGTCAGTTATTTGTGGAAGATCAGGATGTGGAAAAACATATCTATTATTTAAAATTTTAACGACTCCAAATTTTTTGGATTATAACAATCTTATAATCTATACAACAACGGCAGAACAACCCGTCTATCAATTTTTAAAATATGGATTTGAAAATAATCTTAAAAAAACAGCAATTGCTTCATTATTCAAAGAATATGAAAAATCTGAAGATGAAGAAGAAATAAGTTCGTGGTGTGAAGAAGCAGCAAAAAATAATCAGTTAGTAGAATCTAATAAAAATAACCATATAAAGATACAATTAATAGATGATAGTGGTAATATGCAAGATCCTAGTAAACTAGATAAAACAATGAAACATTGTGTAATTTTTGATGATTGTGTTAATGATAGAAATCAGTCAGTTCAGAGAAATTATTTCACAAGAGGTAGACATAATAACTGCAGTGTATTTTATTTAACACAAAGTATGTATTCATTAGACGGAAGTGTTATTAGAAAGAATGCAAATATATTTATACTATTTGAAATAAATGCAAGAAACTTAAGTGATTTGTTAAGAGATTTATGCGTAAGAAATAAAGATGAATTTAAACAATCGTGTAACAATGCTTGGTCAAAAGATTATGGCTTCATTACAATTAATATTGATAAAAAAATTCATGAAAGAGTTATAGAAAATATTTTCGCGGAGTGATAAAAATATACAAATATAGTGTTATAATATTTTTTTATTTTATGTATATATGAAATTTGTCTATCTTAGAAATTAGAAAATTAAAAAGGTTCAGTAGTTATTCCATCAGGTAAAATTTTTCTTTTATCATCAAATGGATCTAATGCTAATTTATGTTCTTCTTTTAAATACATGTTATGTTTTTTTGAATTAAGTCTATAATTACATGCTGTTTTTATTTCATTATTAAATAATACATTTTTATAATCTTGAAATGTTATTTGATTAGCCACTGATGCCTTTGAAATTCCTTTTAATGTTTTATGTGTTTTAATATTATTAGTTGTATCATAACAGTAACATTTAGATTTTAAAAATATAGCTTCTGTTATGAAATCTTCATTTCCTTCTAATTCATCTTTTACTTTACATAAATCAGAAGGATGAATGATATCTTTTATTTTATTAATTTCTTCATCAAGTGTAGAATTATACGGTATTGTTAATTCTAAGAAAACAGAATCGGTATCTGTAAAGTGTAATTTATAGTTTTTGCCATAAGCTGGTGCAAAATAATCATATATAAATTTATACATAAATAGTTTAGCTAATTCTAATATAGTGAAACCAATAAAATTAAACTTATCATGTTTTACGCTAATTCGACGTAAATGTACAGCACATAGATTATCACTAAATCTAGTAGTTCTTTTATATGTAGGTTTCCTAGTTAAATATTGAAACCTATCTTTATCATAAACTATTTCAATATTTTGTCTATTACGCACATTTTCTAAAGTCTTACCATAAAATGCATTATTCATTAATTTGAAGAACACGTTTCCAAAATCATCTTTATTTCTTTTAGCTATTTTACGTTTTTCAATATTGAACTCTATATAATTTTTTAACCACCTAGATTTATGATAAAATAGTTTTCGATGTATTTTGGTGAGAATCATTCCATGATCTAAATACCAATCTAGCATTCTTCCTTCAACAACATACTTTCCTTTATTGCTTTGTGTTAACATAAGTTTTTTTGTTGGTCTGTATTTCTTAGGAATTAAAGATTTTTGATAATCTGAAAAATCTTCTATATTAGGAATTTTGTTTTCGGGACAGAAAGGAAAATATTTTGTTTTATCTTTTATTTCATCAGGGTATACTAAATCAACTTCATATATATAACCATGATTATAATTTCCATCATATGTTTTTTGATAATCTAGAATATTACACCATGACATTTCACCTGTTGGTAATTCTTGTATCATGCAAGAAGAATATAAGCTATTAAAATCATAATATAACAAATAGTTTTCTCTCATGAATTCATCAATTGCTTTTTCACGTTCTACTCCTTCTCGTTTTGTTCGAAAAATTTCTAATATTTTTTCTTTTTTTTCTGGAGATAAAGGTTTCATTATTCCATATTCTTGTGGATTTACTTTCTTATTATAACATTTAACATATCTATTACCTAAAACTGATGAAACTCCACCTCTAATTCCAGATTCAAAAAATAATAATTTATCATATGTATTTTCTTTATAATGTTTAAGTTTAACATTTGTATGTTTTAATCCTGCTAACCATGTTAAACCTGGTGTAGAATAACAATAACATGGATCTATTCCGTAATATTCTAAACACATATCACGAAAGTTTTCAAAAAGATCAGCTAGTATTAATACATCTATCTGTAGATATTTCATTGTATAATCATACATTGTTTTACAATTTAACTCTCTCCAATTTTTTTCAGCTTCTGCATAGTCTTCGTCAGATAATTGTGATTGTTTTAATGTTGATTTAAATTTATTTATTGGAGGAAGTTGTTTTTCTTCCATAATTTTATTCACAGAATTAAAATCTCCAGTTATATACTCATACGGAAATATTCCTTTTAAAGGTTCTAAATTATATTTATTTAATATTTTACATTGTTCAGATTTCAAAGTTTTTCCCATAACATCTAATGAATAAGGAGTAAAAAATCTAAATGCATCTAAAATTCTAATGCAACCTAATTGCATTGAAAAATATTCTTCTTCTGTTTTACATAGTACATTTATTTGTTGTTGTTGTAATTTTTCAGATGAAAATAAATCTTTCATTACTAGATGGAAATCATATTTAGAACCATTACAGAAATATAAAGGAACAAAGTTATATTTAAATTTATTAGCATTAAGATTACAAGAATTATGTGCTGCACCTCTATATAATCCATTTAGATGATCATGATCTTTTACCTTGACGGCAGAGCCGTCGCTTCGCCTATCAATATATCTACCTCTGCCATTTTTATAATTTTTTGTAAATTCTTTTCCACAGTAATAACATTTTGTTTCATTAATAAAATTTAATTTTTCTTTTTCTGTTAATGGCATCATTGGAATATTTGTTTCAAGCAATTGTGAAAAACGTCCTTGTAATTCTTCTACTTTCTTTGTAAACATTTCTGAACTATCTTCACCATAGTATTGAAAATATTCTGATTTAAATAATTCAGGATAATTTGAATGAATGTACATTCCCCAACATAATGGTTTTTGTTCAAATAAATATTTTTCTTTACTTTGTTCAGATGCACTTTTTTCATAATTAAAAACCGAAGGTTCTAGGGCTTGGCCCGTACCATTTTCAGAATTATAATTTTCAGAATCGGGTGAAGACCTGGAACTTTCCGTTCGATTTTGTGTCATATTAACATTATAAGCTTCAAAATCACAATAAATAGTAAAGGGTACTTTATTTTTAAAATACCATTTATTATATTCTAAATAATCATCTTTTGGAAATGTGTTTCTGACTGCTTCATTTTGTTGACAATTCTCCAAATGTCTATTCATTTCTTCTTTAGTTCTAAAACTTGTCATACATTGAAGACAAGGAAAATTTGTATTATCTGAAGTTTTTGTGAATATAGAAACATCTTTACACAATATAAAATGAGCCTGATAATATAATATATTCGCTTGTGCTGGTTGTTTTGACTGTTCTAGTTTTTCAAATTTATCTTGATATAATTCATGTGTTTCATTAATTTCTTTTGCAAGATTAAATGTATTTCGATGAAAATTTTGATTTAATATTTGTAGCTGATAACTATATTCTTTATCATATTGTTCTTTATATTGTTGTAGACATTTTTTTAAAGATTCATTTATTTTTTGATTGGTTTCATTTTCTTCATTATTTAATTCTTTATTGTCATCATTTAATTTTTGAATTGTTTCTATTTTATTTTGATATTTATGGTCATATTCTTGTACTAATATTTTTGTTTGTTGTTGATAATCTGTTTTACATTTTTGTAAACTTTCATTTAAATTTTGTAATTTTTGTTGATATTCTAAAGATAAAGATGAATAATCGGAATCATAATCATAATTATGATTACGTCCTTTATAATTATTATGATTAATCATTATTGGTGATAGTGTTTTAACAAGTTCAAATTTTTCAGTACATATTATATTTCCTTGGTAAAAAATATTATGATGCATGTAATTTCCTCTATCATTATATACTATTTCTGATTGACATAAATTTTTATTATTCAAATAAAATTTTTTTGAATCTGAGTAAAGTGGAGTAATTTTACCAATAGAAACATAATTCACATTTAATTCAAAAACATTTACTTCTATTAAATTTTTATTCTTTTTATGAAACTTTATTAATCTATTATAATCATATGGAAATTCATGTAAGCCATCAGAAAGATCAAATTCATTTATGTATTCTTCTTTATTATAATGACTTAGTCTTTCTTTATGATATTCTGCAGGATGTAAATGTGCTATAATACTCCACAGAAAACAATAATCATCTTCATTTTTTATGTTGATTATTTGTGGTGAACTGAAAGGTAAAGGAACATAACTACCACCAGTATTATTTTTATATTTATCAATTACTATTTTCTTAGATAGTATTTTAACAAATCTCCAACCAGATTCACGTAACTGGGCTTCAATTATACAATTTTCTAATTTAAGTATCATCGATTCAAATATGGGTTGTATATCATTTACATTATGAATTTCTTGTGAATTTGTAAAATGTCCTTGTATTATTTCTTCAGGAATTCCATCAGGTCCATTTTTTGTATAAAGTACTTCTACATTCATATAACATTTGAAAGATTTCTTAAATATATTATAAAAGTTGGTTAGAATATCAGAAAAAGTTTTATCGGTTTCATTACATTCAAAAGACTGATTAAATAAATATTTTATATTTGCTAAGGCTTCATCGGTTCGTTCAGCTTCATCAAATTCATCAGTATCGCTAAATAAATATCTTCCATCTGGTACGGGCGAAGCCCTAGAACCTTCGGTTTGTATGGTCTCATCTTCACTATTAAAAACTTTTTTATATTCCGAATGTGAATAATCATGAAACATTTTTTTAACTTTTATATCAGTAGGCAATGTTTCTAGATAGTTTTTATAACTATTTAATTTTAATATATTTCCTTCATCAACTCGTTCTACATTTTGTAAATGCAATTTACTATTTAAATGAGATTGATAACTTCTTTTTGTTTGCAACTTTTTTTTACATAAGACACAATAAAACTTGGTATTTTCCATTTTTTTTATTTTTTAAAGAAAAAATTTGTGTTTTAATTTTAGATATAAACATTCTAATATCAAGGACTTGAGTGTTATTTTATATTATTATATATTTCACGTTCTTTAGTTATTTTTTTCTTTATCACATTAAGTTTTATTATATTAAGTTTTATCATATTAAGTTTCATCATATAATGTTTTATCAAAAGATAATATAAATTTTTTTTCACTAACTATTGATTCTTCATCATCATCATCAATTGATTCTTGATCATCATCATAAATTGTTTCTTCATCATCATAAATTACACTTTTTGGTATAGGATGCCCTTCCATGATAGGATACCATTCTCTTATTGGAATATCTAATTCTAAATTACATCTTTTATCTGATAATAATATAATAGAGAAAAATATTGATCTTTGATCTCTTTTGGAAAATTTAATAACACCACCATAATCTGAATCACTTTTAGTTTTTGTTAAAGATGATAAAATTTTAAATTGATTAGATGTAAATCCTAATTTAAATTTTGTAGACCCGACACATAGTTGTCTAACAGTATCTTCAACTATACCATCATTATTATTTTCAATTGTAAGAAAATGAAATTTAGATAAATTTTTATAATTACTAATATTTTTATTATCTTTTTTACCATTTACACCTTTTTCAGATGTTACAGAATCATCATTATTATCATAAGATTCTTTAAGATCGGGCAAAGCCCTAGAACCTTCAGTTCGTTTATTATGAATATGATTATGGTCATTGTTAATAGTATAAGGTGTAGTCCACATATAAATTTTCTCTTCTTGAGCTAAACCATTTATATAAGATTTTAACAAATTAATATTTAAGTTTGAATATAATCCTATATATGTATCATCATCATATCTTTGCGGCATTTCTAATGTTTCTTGTTTATAAATTGTGTCTCTATAATAAACTTGACATAATAATTCTTCATTATGTTTTTTACTCTCTATGTGAATGTTATATTGATTTTGATCGTCAACAAATAATCTAATTTTTTCTTTCGAAAAAGATTTTAATTTTTTAACTAATTCTTTAATATTGATATAATTAATAATTTTAGTTTCTATCCAATCAGTATTACTAATTGGTAACACTGCTCTAATAAATCCATAAACATTATTATGACCTATTATAACCATATTTTCTTTATTTAATTCAACATAAGCTACGTCATTATATTTACTTACAATCTCCATAAATTTAATAAATGGATCACCTTGAAAAATACAATAATAAGTTTCAATAGAAGGTAAACCTTTAGTCTGTTCTCTAAATATTTCGGCTTGTAATTGAAACAAAAGATTAACATCTATACATGAATTATTATTATTATCAAAACATTTATTTTCAAATCCCGTTGATCTCGTCGAATAAGAAGAACAGGATGATGCGGGCGAATATAATTTTTTTTAAATTTGGATTTTCCATTTTTTTATTTTTATTAGAAAAATCTTTATTTTTATTAGAAAAAATTTTATTTTTTTATTTTTATTAGAAAAAATTTTATTTTTTTATTTTTATTAGAAAAAATTTTATTTTTTTATTGTTAAAAAATGATGTTACCAAATGTTGGTGGAGGTGCATATATCCCGAATAATCGTGAATTAGAAATAGAGATAGAAAATTATATTATGAAAACTGGAGACGTTTTATCTGGTCCATTGCATCTTTCTATTCTTCCACAACAAAATACAGAGTTAACAAATAAACAATATGTTGATACACAAATCAATGATTTAAAGGAAAAATATATAAACGATGTTTTGGTTCCACTGATGAATGAATTAAAGTTGCTTAAACTTAATGACAAATCATTAAACGAAAAATTATTAAAACTTGATAAAAAGGATAGAGAGCTAGAAGCAGATATAGCAAAACTTTTTAAAAAGATTTCTGAACAATCAAAAATTTTAATATTACTTTCTATAAAGTTAAAATCTGCAGTCATTAAAAATAAACATCAGATAAAAATGTTAAAAGAACAATTAGAAGATGAAATAGAAAAACTACCTGAAAGAATTAAAAAAAATTTAAAGCAGTTACAAACTACATTCCAAAAAAGTGTTGATGAATTAAGTTCTAAAATTACTCAACAAATGAAAAAGATGAATAGAATAATAAATGAAGTAAACTCACTTATTGAAAAAGTTGATAAAATGAAAAATCTGAAAATCAATTTAGAAAATGAATTAAAGAAAAATTTACAAGAAAACTCTAAAGAAAATAAAGAACAGTTAGATTCTGTTAAAAGACAATTAGATGTTCTTAAAGTTAAGTTAAATGCACTTAAAACGGCGTTGAAGATGAATCAGGAGAAAATGCAAGTAAATAGAAAAGAAATTAAAGTACATCACACGCTGCTTGACGCAATAGATAAAGTTCAACAGTCGATTAATAAAGTTATCTCGAAGTTGTTGTCCATTCACAAACGTAAATCTTAACACGTAGATATTTTTCCCAAAAGTCAAATTTAATCCTAAAAAATGCCTATAATTTATAAACACAATCTTAAACATTTTGCATCAAATAATAAAATTGCTCATGAACCATCTCAGAAACCTGTTTATCATTATGATAATAGAGAAACAGTCGGAACAGAAAAGTTCCTAGGCACCGCAGGTGCCGTCCAAAAAGAAGGGGCTGGCATCTTTTCTGGTATTGGAAGTATCGTTAACTTAATTAAAAATAATAAAGATTTGATTACATCTGCTGCAAAAGGAGCAGCTGCTATAGGTAGTACAGCTAGTGCAATATCAAATGCTGTTAAGTCTCAAAACGAATTAAAACAACTAGAAGCTATTCGTAAACTTAGGAATGATTCTGAAGAACTAAAAAATTTAAAAAAACTTTCAGAGGAAACAAAAAACAAAATTGCTAACATAGCTGTGGGGGGTGAAACCTTGAGGAGCGGAGCTCCGTCTAATAGTAAACATAATGAAAATAAAAATAATAAAAAAAAAAATTGAAGAAATAAGAGGAAATGGCGTGAGTAGCAACCTTCGGTTTAACCAGCAAAGCTGTAGCGGAGCTGGTCTAGCAAAATTCTAAAATTATGTTTTTTTAGTAAAATTTTTTTAGCAAAATTATTTTAGCAAAAATTTTTTAGCAAAATTATTTTAGTAAAATTTTTTGGTGAAATGCTAAAATTATATTTTGGTAAAATTTTTTTCTGTCTGTGAGAAAAAACAAAAAGTCAAATTATTTTTTATAAAAATGTCTTCGCTTATCGAAAATAAATTTAGATTAGACGATCCTCCGTTCGTCAATTACAATCAAAAAAAGAATGACTATATAAGAATTGCTATGAATCCCGGATCTTCCAGTAGAGTAAATACTGGAGGTGATTTAATTTTTGAAGTTGATAATCAGCAGAGTTATTTATATCTACCTGATTCATTTTTACACTGTGAATATTCTTTGTATAGTGATGCCAATTTTACAACACCATTACCAGAAACCGATAATATTGCACTAGAGAATAATTTCTTTCCAAGATTATTTACACAAATGCGTTTAGATGTTGCAACTCAAAATATAGAAACAATAAGTGATTCTCCAGGTGTAATTGATACAATGCTTAGATTTGTAACAATTGGTGAAAATAATAAAAAGTATGAAATCGAAGGTTGGTTTCCTGATACTAATGATGGTATAATTGCTGATGATTTAACTCACGCTGGAACAGATGCAGCAGGAATTGCGAAAGATGTAGAAAATATTGCAAAACATTTAAATAAAACAAATAATGATGCATATAAAGAAAGACGTGAATTTAACAAAAAAAGTAAACAGACAGTAAATTGGTCATTGTCTCCATTATTCGGATATTTAGATTATGATAAAATATCATATCAATTAAAGTTCAAATTAATAATTCATCGTACAGCAAATAATGAATTAATCTTTTTTGGTAAGACTGGAAAAAAAGCATATTTAAAAATTGATAGACTTGAATGGTGGATTAAGCATATTACTCCTAGTTTAGAGATTGAAACAGCTATTGCAAAAAGATTAAATACTAACAAACCAATTCCAGTAAATTTTCTAAAGAGAACTGCTAGTTCAGTAACTTTTTCCGAACAAAGATTTAACTGGCATTTTACTAGAACTGCGAATACTCCAAGATATTTATTACTAACTTTTCAAAGAAATAATTCTCCAAGTTTTGATAAGAACAATAATCTCTTCCATATTAATACAATTCGAAGTTTACAAGTTTCATTAAATCAAACCCGTTATCCAATTGATCCATTAAGATTCGATGATACCAATAATCAATTTATGGAAGGATATGATTCTTATCGAAATCTTTGTATAGAATTTGGAGTTGAACCACAATTAACTCCTGGAGATTGGAGACATTTATATCCTGTTTTCTGTTTCGATTTAAGTGCACAATCAGAAGATATTATTAAGATTGGCTGTGATGTAACAATTAATATTGAAAAGAAAGATTCCACAACTTCATTGATGGCTTATGGTTTATTGCTAGAAGATGTAAAATATTCTATTGAAGTTCTTAATGGGAAGATGGCTAGGATAGGCTAAAGCCAGAGGAGCTTTGCTCCGATCGGTTAGTGACCTTAGGACCTTTGGTCCGATAGGCTAAATCCCAAGACTTCGTCGTTTAATTAATTTAATTTTTTTTCCATAACTAGAATAGATTAAAATTTTTGTTAACTTAAAAATTCTTAACTTAAAAATTTTTCGTAACTAGAATAGATTAAAATTTTGATATCTTAACAATTTTTCGTAATTTAAAATTTTTTTAGTAATTAGTAATAAAAATTTTTTTGTAACTAGAATAGATTAAAAATTCTTAACTTAAAATTCTTAACTTAAAATTTTCGTAACTTAAAATTTTTTTATTAAAAATGTCGCAAGCGAAAAGTAATATTAATAATAAAACTGTTGAATTAAAATTACGTAATATTGTTGACAAAAATACCCCTAAAACTATTACGATTAACAAAAAAAAGTATTACATAAGTAAACCAATGATAGAGAATATTCAATTACAAAAAGAAAAGAATGGTGGAATTCTCCTATGAATTCCACTATTAATAGGTGGCATAGCAGCTGCAGGAAGTGTTGCAGGCGGGACAGCTGGTATTGTCCAAGCAGTAAATAAAAATAAATCAGAGAAAGCAGCATTAGAAGAACAAAAACGTCGTAATAGGGAGTTAGAAAAAGTTGCTAGGGGTGAAGGGACATCGGAGATGTCTTCCAGGGCTTCGCCCGAAGTAAAAGGAGTAGTAGATAATTTTATTAGTAAATTAAAATTAGTTGATGAAGGAAAACGAGTTCTTAAAAATATTCTCCACAATGTTGATGATTTAATTGAAATTAAATAAACTAAAGATGGTTCTGGAATATATCTAAGTCCTAGTATGATTCGGTAATAACCTCAGAACCTTTGGTTCTATCGGCTAAAGCCTCAGGACCTTTGGTCCGATCGGCTAAAGCCTCTGAACAAAGTTCGATTAGGTAAAACATTTTTTTTATCTTTTAATTTTTTTTATCTTTTAAAATGAATTCTAAAAATTCCGAAAATTTAATTAAATTAAAAATTTCTAATTTAGATTTATTGAATTATCTATTAAACAAAAATAAAAACTCAAATTGTAAAATTTATGAAGGTAACGACGACAAACAAAGTTTGGCTACTACCTACGGTGGTGACATACAAAAAACATTAGAAAACTTTCCTGGATTTATTTGGAGTAAATATTCGAAAGAAAAACATCTTCCTGGTCATTCATATACCGGTCCAGGAACTCGATTAGATATAAGACTAGATGAGAATAATAATCCGAAACCAGGTGAAGAACCGATAAATAGAGTAGATGCCGCAGCTCACAGGCATGATTTAGCTTATCGAAATCATGATCTAAGTTCTCGACATGCAGCTGATAAGAAGATGATTCAAGAATTAGATAGTATTCAAAATCCTACATTTAGAGAAAAAATTGAAAGAATGTTTGTTAAGAAAGCTTTACAAGCTAAAATATTATTCGGTCAGGGTTTAAATGAAACGACAGCTAAGCTGTCTGAGAGCAACGCTCGAACTAATAACTCTGAGAGCAACGCTCGAACTAATAACCCTGAGAGCAACGCTCGAACCTACGCGTCTGAAATTCATAAGGATTATAGAAGGTCTAAATATTTATTGAAAGTAAAAGTATTTAATAAAGATGATATTTGGAGTGCTGATCTTATTCATATGCCGAATGAAAGGGACTACAAATACGCATTGACCGTTATAGATTTATATACACGATACGCTTGGGTAAAACCTTTAAAAAATAAAAGTGGTCTATCAGTTAAATATGCGTTTGAAGAAATCTTTAAAGAAAGTAATAAAAAGCCAAAAAAATTGTTTGTTGATAAAGGGTCGGAATTTTATAACAGAAATGTAAAGCCACTATTTGAAACAGACGAAAGTCATCGCCAAGGCTCAGTTTATTCAACTGAAAATGCAGGGAAGGCCGTAGTGATAGAAAGATTCAATCGGACGTTAAGAAATAAATTATTCAAGAAATTTACTGAGCAAAGAAATCAGAAATGGTTGAAGATATTACCAGGAATTGTGGAAGAGTACAATAATAAAGTTCATTCTGGTATTGAAGAAACTCCAAAGAATGCTTCTGACGACCCTGATTTAGTACGAAAGAAAATATTCGAGAATAATAATTTGAATGAGAGTAATCCGAATTTGCAGAAACTTAAGCCGAAATTTAAAATTGGAGATAGAGTTAGAATATTTAAATATAAGAATAAATTTGAAAAAGGCTTTGTTGGCTATTGGACTAAAGAAATATTTGAAGTTTGCAAAATAAATCAAAGTTATCCGATTACTTATGAAATTAAAGATTTAGATAATGAGGATATCAGAGGCCGTTTTTATCAAAATGAATTACTGAAAACAGAGCTTTAACCTTTAGGTGGCGCTTTAGCTAGCTTCGCTTGAGTTATAGATTGTTTAACTCTAACATAATATCTAGAAATGATGCTCCTTTTTGTAATTTGTACAAAACGTATAAACATAATTGTCCACAATAGCTAGTGCCTGGTGTTTGAATTTGAAACGTATTGTATGTTCCCGTTCCAAGTAATTCTTTTACTTCATTTGTAGGGGGCAAACCGTATGAATCAAAATAATAGTTCTCAGCCTCCGGGCGGTCAAAATAATAGTTCTGCTGATGATTTTTAACGCCTACTGACCAATGTACACCTTTTTCATCTGACGTATGAAGATTTGTTATGAAATTTACAGTTATTGATGGCCTATTTTTTAGGAATTGTAATTCGTTTCTCATTAGAACATGAAAATTCTTTATTCCTAATCGATTAGCGATTTTCTTTAGGTCGAAATTTGTTGTCGTTTGTGTTCCATATAATTTCAAAAACTCATTTATGTTGCTCATTTTATAATAAAAAAAAATTCTGAAGGGACCCCTAGAAGTCAGAAGGGGGGTATTGATTTAAAACTGTTCTCTAATGATGTCTTACCTTACTACTTAGTCAGAAGGGGGTATTGATTTAAAACATTTTTATAATGATGACTTTCCTTACTACTTGGGGGGGGATTGATTTAAAACTGGTCTCTACTGATGTCTTTCTTTACTACTTATTCAATTTTGAAATGATTTAATTTAATCTAAATTTAAACGTTACATTGTTGCATTGTATTAGGAGAGTTAGTGTTTCGCACATCTTTTATCAATAGTAATTCATTACTCATCAATATGTGAAAATTCTTTATTCCCAATTGCTTAGCAATCTCATTTAAATCGAAATTCGTAGTTTGTTTGCCGTATATTTTTTGGAAGTCTCTGATGTTTCTCATTTTTATAGAAGATACAATGTTTCTATTATATTCCCGTAAATGAGGAATTAAAAACAACACATGGATATTTCAATTTGGTTACATCCACTTTGCATACATTCAATTTGGATACATTGAAATACATGTAAATTTGTCCACGCGAAGACAAGGTTTCATTGGATGAGAGAAAAATGACGTCATATAACAACATAATGAAAATGATTGAAAACAGGAAATAACATTGCATTTAAAACAGGAAATAACATTGCATATAAGATACAAGTTTTCTAAACAATAGGATTTCTGTCCACGCGAGGACAAGGTTTCATTGGTTGAAACACTCTATTGTATTTACAATGCATATAAAACAGAGGGGTTTCAAGAATGATAAATTTTCTTCACAGCGCGTCTAATGTCAACGCGTTCATTTGATTAGTTGAATGGCGCAGTATTTTAGCTGAATGGCGCACCATTATTCAAGAGAATATAATGGTCTAACATTGAAAATAAAGTGTCTTGCGGCCGTATCGCAATAACAATAGCGGAGTTAAACATCCAAATACCATTGAATATGTCAGCGCGGTATTATCGCTAAATGACGCACCATTGTTTGGGAGAAGAATGTAATCATTTGGAATGTCACATAATTGCTTTACACAATGAAGTCAATCTTCCGTTAACATTAGGTCGTGACTTTTAAAGTACAAGAGAAACAGACACCCGACAAAGCGTAGGAAATTTGTCTGCTAATTTACCTAATTTCATAACAAATGAAACTTCGGTAATTGATCACTATAAAAATAAGACTTGTCATTATCACAAACAGAGAGCAGATAGTGCTTACCGATAAAAATTTTACACATAACACTGAGTGAATTGTTTCTTTTTTCATGCAACAAGAATTTGTGTAAGTTTACAATTGTATTATTCTCTCCACCATTTGGCTCTATGAAATCACTCAAAGAATCTGTAAATTCATGCCTCTCCAATTCCTCCCGTAATTTTTTCATCCTCCCTGGCAACGATTGTTTTCTTCTATCTTCAAATTGATCTTGTCTCATTTTGAGAAATATATGACGAGAGCGTTTTGACACAACCTTCACTGACAAGAAACACTATTTAATTAAATAAGTCTTCAGCACAATTGCTTGAAATAGCCATATCGATTATTGTTGTTGTGTATTGTTACACGGCATTGCAGCCGGAGTAGGATTTGCTGGTTATATATTTCACGTCTTACAAATGTCTAAGTGGGTGTAGCAGCTGTTTGTTCTTTCATACATTGTTTCCTTTCAAATGTTTGAGTTGGAGGACACAGCTCCTTACACTGAAATGCATTTTATTCATAAATGCGAGAAGCAGATGTTCTCTACAATTGAATGACAATTGTAAAAGTACCTAAACTTATTGTTAAGAATATGTCAATTACTTCAAATATTATTAGTCACATGATATATTTTAAAAACCTGAAAAATGGATTTAAAAGACGTTTTTAAAAATACTAATTTTCGGTGTCCTGGAACGGTCATGATTTTGGCGGGGGTGAAAATTGTAATTCTCAAATTTTGAGATTCTTAACTTTTCTGATTTTTTCAGTGTCCTGGAACGGTCATGATTTAAGCGAGAAAATTGTAATTCTAAAATTTGAGATTTTGAAAAATTTGAAAAATTGGGTATTTTTAAAAACGTCATAAATTCATGAATTTAGGTCTTCATAACCTGAAAAAGGGTTCAAATTCATGAGTTTATGTCGTTTTTAAAAAGTACCATTTTTGAAAAAATGGTACTTTTTGAATGGACTAAATTCATGTATTTAGGTCTTAAAAACCTGAAAAAGGGTTCAAATTCATGAATTTATGTCGTTTTTAAAGATACTATTTTTTTGAATTTTAGGTGTCCTGGAACGGTCTAAATTCATGTATTTAGGTCTTAAAAACCTGAAAAAGGGTCTAAATTCATGAATTTATGTCGTTTTTAAAGATACTATTTTTTTGAATTTTAGGTGTCCTGGAACGGTCTAAATTCATGTATTTAGGTCTTAAAAACCTGAAAAAGGGTCTAAATTCATGAATTTATGTCGTTTTTAAAGATACTATTTTTTTGAATTTTAGGTGTCCTGGAACGGTCTAAATTCATGTATTTAGGTCTTAAAAACCTGAAAAAGGGTCTAAATTCATGAATTTATGTCGTTTTTAAAGATACTATTTTTTTGAATTTTAGGTGTCCTGGAACGGTCTTTTGCCCATTACTGACGTTGGTAACACAATGGTTCTTTTGGTAGAGAACACGGCTACACGTAGCACTGAAAACACTGTCAGAAGGTTAATCAACGTATATCTAAATTAATTATTTTGACTTAGACTGTTAGGTTTACATACGTAGAAGATAGAACTCCAACAGTTTTGGTCCGAAGATTATCAAGACAAAAGAAGATCTTAAAATCTTAGAAATTCTGTAGGAAATCCGGATTTTTAGGTAAGTTGCCTTTCCGCATTAGATTTGTTCTCGAAAATTTGAAAAGGAAATTGATAGCATTCTGCTATGTGACATAGTTAACTCATACTCATTCGTAACCTGAGCCCGTTTCGCTCATTATCTTAGATAGGCCTATTGGTCTTGTTAAATTATCATGTCATAATTTATGTTTTTGTGAAATTTTTATTATCTTCATTCATAGTTGACGACACAAGGATGATTGATTCAGATTCAGACATTGATTCAAACAATGAAGAAACACAAAACTTTGACAGACCAATAGCGTCTGGAAGACCTGAACGGAAAAGGAAAATACGACCCCCTATAGCGATAAGTGATACAGCAATGCCATTCAGAATGCTGTTTTGGTAATCATTTTTAAAAATAATTTAAGACCGTTGTGCATTAAAATTAGACTGCAATGATGTTGTACAAGTAAATTGTCAATATGAAAAAAATGAAAAATATGAAGTAAATTAAAGCGTTATGAAATGCTCGATGAATTCATTCCCAATAATTTTGGAAGATGTGTTTCCATTATCATACTCGTATGACATAATATTCTCATCAATTATAATTATATGATTTACTAGATATATGAAAGTAGTATATAGTGTGACATCCGGCGCGACGCTTCGCTTCGCTTTGCTTCGCTTCGCTTGCGCCGGATGTCACACTTTTGCGGGGTTTTTCAAAATTTTCAAAAAATCAAAATTTCAAAAATTTAGGTAGACTTCAAATTTCACGTGGCCGAAGGCCGAAGGGCGAAAATTTAAGTTGTCTCAAAATATCACGTAATCGAAAATTTAGGTTGTCTCAAAATATCACGTGGTCTAAGAATTTTGAAAATTTAAGCAGACGAAAATTTAAGTTGTCTCAAAATATCACGTAGTCTCAATATACCAGAAGATTGTATTCAAAATATTTATTCAAAATATTTCTTTAAAAATGGAAACCTCAACGGGGACGGCGACGGCAACGGCGACGACGAAAATGGAAGAAACCTCAGAAATGGAAGAAACCGCAAGACTATATCCTTCGTTATCTCAATTAAAAACAAGTGAAATGAATCTCAATTATTATTAAGATTAGAGCATTATGATAAATTAAGAAGACGCAATTATTACTTAGACATTCTTCGTTATTGTATTCTCAACATTATTTAAAGTACTAATTGTGTGAACTAGAAGATCATTGTAACTCATAAACTCAAAATTATTCAATGAACCCGTACACTGGCTGATAATTGAAGAGAGAGAGAGAGAGAGAGAGATTGAAGAGAGAGAAACATCTAGCAGCTTTCCCCTAAAATTATCGTGGAAACTCTTGTCATTTCAATTTACCCATCGGTAAACTTTTGACATTTCAACTTACGCGTGCGTAAAAGTTTTGACATTTCAATTTACCCCTACGTAAATTATTTTTTTAGAATCTGTTTTCAAAATCTATTTGTAAAGTCTGTTTTCAAAATTCATTTAGCGTTTCTTCTCTCTGCTGTATTGATTAAAAGTACTTCCCATTGTGAAGACATGAATAGTTTAAGCACATAAGAGTGCAGTGACAATAAAAGCAAATGACAATAACATTCTTCTTGTGAACTCAGAACGCATAAACGGCGACATGCGGGTTAGTTGTTATGGCAATTTTAAACAATCATTTTAGCGATGAAACATATTAACAAATGAAGTTCATGAAGAAAATGGAAATATGTAAAACAATATAGATTAGAATAATTATAATATAATCATTTCATAATCGAATAAGTAGTAAGGAAAGTCATCATTATAGAACAGTTTTAAATCAATATCCCCTCCCTTCTGACTTCTAGGGGTCCCTATAAGAAATTTTTTTAATTATAAAATGAGCAACATAAATGAGTTTTTTAAATTATATGGAACGCAAACCACGACAAATTTCGACCTAAAGAAAATTGCTAATCAATTGGGAATAAAGAATTTTCATGTCCTAATGAGAGAAGAATTACAATTGATCAAAAATAAGCCAACTGTAAATTTCATAACGAATCTTCACACTTCAGACCAAAAAGGCGTACATTGGTCAGCGGGCATAGAAATAAAAATGGAGATAATTACTTTTTTGACCGCCCGGAGGCTGAGAACTATTGGTTCGACTCATATGGATTGCCTCCAACAAACGAAGTAAAAAAATTACTTGGCAATGGAACTTATAATACATTTCAAATTCAAAAACCGGGAACTACTTATTGTGGTCAATTATGTCTTTATGTTTTATTGAAATTACAGGAAGGAGTACCATTTCTAGATTATATGTTAGAATTGAATAAGGGAATTTCATTCCCGAAACGTTAGTTCCAATAATAATGATATTTAAAAATCGCTTCGTTGTAATTCGTTTTCATAAAATCGGCCTCTGATATCCTCATTATCTAAATCTTTAATTTCATAAGTAATCGGATCAGTTTGATTTATTTTACAAATTTCAAATATCTCTTTCGTCCAATAGCCAACAAATCCTTTTTCAAATTTATTCTTATACTTAAATATTCGCACCCTATCTCCAATTTTAAATTTCGGCTTACGTTTCTGTAAATTCGGATTATTCTCATTCGAATAATTATTTTCGAATATTTTCTTTCGTATTAAACCAGGATCGTCAGAAGCCTTCTTTGGTGTTTCTTCAATACCTGAATGAACTTTATTATTGTACTTATCTACGATTCCTGGTAATATTTTTAACCATTTCTGATTTCCTTGCTGAGTAAATTTCTTGAAAATTTTATTTTTTAACGTCCGATTGAATCTTTCTATTACTACAGCCTTTCCAGCATTTTCAGTTGAATAAACAGTTTCAAATAGTGGCTTTACATTTCTGTTGTAAAATTCCGACCCTTTATCAACAAGCAATTTTTTTGGCTTTTTATTACTTTCTTTAAAGATTTCTTCAAACGCATATTTAACTGATAGACCACTTTTATTTTTTAAAGGCTTTACCCAAGCGTATCGTGTATATAAATCTATAACGGTCAATGCGTATTTATAATCTTTTTCATTCGGCATATGAATAAGATCAGCACTCCAAATATCATCTTTATTAAATACTTTTACTTTCAATAAATATTTAGGCCTTCTATATTCCTTGTGAATTTCGGACGCATAGCGTCCTAGGTCATTCGACATTTCAGACGCGTATGTTCGAGCGTTGCTCTCAGACAGCTTTGCTGTCGTTTCATTTAAACCCTGACCGAATAATATTTTAGCTTGTAAAGCTTTCTTAACAAACATTCTTTCAATTTTTTCTCTAAATGTAGGATTTTGAATACTATCTAATTCTTGAATCATCTTCTTATCAGCTACATGTCGAGAACTTAGATCATGATTTCGATAAGCCAAATCATGCCTGTAAGCTGCGGCATCTACTCTATTTATTGGTTCTTCACCTGGTTTTGGATTATTACTCTCATCTAGTCTTATATCTAATCGAGTTCCTGGACCGGTATATGAATGACCAGGAAGATGTTTTTCTTTCGAATATTTACTCCAAATAAATCCAGGAAAGTTTTCTAATGCTTTTTGTATGTCGTTACCTTCATAAACTTTACAATTTGAGTTTTTATTTTTGTTTAATAGATAATTTAATAACTCTAAATTAGCAATTTTTAATTTAATTAAATTAATGGAATTTGTAGAATTAATTTTTAAAGATAAAAAAATTTTAAAGATAAAATAAATGTTTTACCTTATCATACTAGGACTTAGATATATTCCAGAACCATCTTTAGTTTCTTTAATTTCAATTAAATCATCAACATTGTGGAGAATATTTTTAAGAACTCGTTTTCCTTCATCAACTAATTTTAATTTACTAATAAAATTATCTACTATTCCGTCATCCCTAGCAACTTTTTCTAACTCTCTATTATGACGTTTTTGTTCTTCTAATGCTGTCTTCTCTGATTTATTTTTATTTACTGCTTGGACAATACCAGCTGTCCCACCTGCAACACTTCCTGCTGCTGCTATGCCTCCTATTATTAGTGGAATTAATGGGAGAATTCCACCATTCTTTTCTTCTTGTAATTGAATATTCTCTCTCATTGGTTTACTTATGTAATACTTTTTTTGTTAATCGTAATAGCTTTAGGGGTATTTTTGTCAACAATATTACGCAATCTTAATTCAACAGTTTTATTATTATTACCTTTCGCTTGCGACATTTTTAATAAAAAAATTTTAAGTTACGACAATTTTAAGTTAAGAATTTTGATCTATTCTAGTTATGAATAAATTTTAAATTAGGAATTTTGATCTATTCTAGTCATGAATAAATTTCAAGTTAGGAATTTTAAATCTATTCTAGTTACGAAAAATTTTTAAGTTAAGAATTTTTAATCTGTTCGAGTTACAAAAAAATTTTATTACTAATTAATAAAAAAAATTTTAAGTTATCAAAAAAATTAATTAATCCTAGCCATCTTTCCATTAAGAATTTCAATAGAATATTTTACATCTTCCAGCAATAAACCATAAGCCATCAATTAAGTTGTGGAATCTTTCTTTTCAATATTAATTGTTACATCACAACCAGTCTTGATAATATCTTCAGATTGTGCACTTAAATAGAAACAGAAAACAGGATATAAATGTCTCCAATCTCCAGGAGTTAATTGTGGTTCAACTCCAAATTCTATACAAAGATTTCGATAAGAATCATATCCTTCCATAAATTGATTATTGGTATCATCGAATCTTAATGGATCAATTGGATAACGGGTTTGATTTAATGAAACTTGTAAACTTCGAATTGTATTAATATGAAAAAGATTGTTGTTCTTATCAAAACTTGGAGAATTATTTCTTTGAAAAGTTAGTAATAAATATCTTGGAGTATTCGCAGTTCTAGTAAAATGCCAGTTAAATCTTTGTTCGGAAAAAGTTACTGAACTAGCAGTACGCTTTAGAAAATTTACTGGAATTGGTTTGTTAGTATTTAATCTTTTTGCAATAGCTGTTTCAATCTCTAAACTAGGAGTAATATGCTTAATCCACCATTCAAGTCTATCAATTTTTAAATATGCTTTTTTTCCAGTCTTACCAAAAAAGATTAATTCATTATTTGCTGTACGATGAATTATTAACTTAAATTTTAATTGATATGATATTTTATCATAATCTAACTATCCAAATAATGGAGACAATGAGCAATTTACTGTCTGTTTACTTTTCTTGTTAAATTCACGTCTTTCTTTATATGCATCATTATTTGTTTTATTTAAATGTTTTGCAATATTTTCTACATCTTTCGCAATTCCTGCTGCATCTGTTCCAGCGTGAGTTAAATCATCAACAATTATACCATCATTAGTATCAGGAAACCAACCTTCGATTTCATACTTTTTATTATTTTCCCCAATTGTTACAAATCTAAGCATTGTATCAATTACACCTGGAGAATCACTTATTGTTTCTATATTTTGAGTTGCAACATCTAAACGCATTTGTGTAAATAATCTTGGAAAGAAATTATTCTCTAATGCAATATTATCGGTATCTGTTAATAGTGTTGTAAAATTAGCATCACTATATAAAGAATATTCACAATGTAAAAGGGAATCAGGTAAATATATATAACTCTGCTGATTATCAACTTCAAAAATTAAATCACCTCCAATATTTACTCTACTGGAAGATCCGGGATTCATAGCAATTCTTATATAGTCATTCTTTTTTGGATTATTACTGACGAACGGAGGATCGTCTAATCTAAATTTATTTTCGATAAGCGAAGACATTTTTAAAAAAATAATTTGACTATTTTGTTTTTCTCATACACAGAAAAATTTTACTAAAAAATTACTAAAAAATTTTACTAAAATATAATTTTAGAATTTTGCTAGACCATTACCTCTTATTTCTTCAATTGAACGTTTTATGGCTACGCCTGTTTTCTTCCCCTTTTTACTATCAGACGGAGCTCCGCTCCTCAAGGTTTCCCCTACAGCTATGTTAGCAATTTTGTTTTTTGTTGCCTCTGAAAGTTTTTTTAAATTTTTTAGTTCTTCAGAATCATTCTTAAGTTTACGAATAGTTTCTAGTTGTTTTAATTCGTTTTGAGACTTAACAGCATTTGATATTGCGCTAGCTGTACTACCTATAGCAGCTGCTCCTTTTGCAGCAGATGTAATCAAATCTTTATTATTTTTAATTAAGTTAACGATACTTCCAATACCAGAAAATATACCATCCCCTTCTTTTTGAACGGCACCTGCGGTGCCTAGGAACTTTTATGTTCCGATTGTTTCTACACTGTCATAATGGTAAACAGATTTCATAGATGGTTCATGAGCAATTTTTTGATTTGAAGCAAAATGTTTAAGATTGTGTTTATAAATTATAGGCATTTTTTAGGATTAAATTTGACTTTTGGGAAAAAATATTTACGTTAATATTTGCGCTAAGATTTACGTTTTTGATAAGGTAATAACCTCAGGACCTTTGGTCCGATCAAGATTTACGTTTGTGAATGGACAACAACTTCGAGATAACTTTATTAATTGCCTGTTGCACTTTATCTATTGCGTCAAGCAGCGTGTGATGTACTTTAATTTCTTTTCTATTAACTTGCATTTCCTGCTGATTAATCTTCAACGCCGTTTTAAGAGCATTTCACTTAACTTTAAGAACATCTAATTGTCTTTTAACAGAATCTAACTGTTCTTTATTTTCTTTAGAGTTTTCTTGTAAATTTTTCTTTAATTCATTTTCTAAATTGATTTTCAGATTTTTCATTTTATCAACTTTTTCATTAAGTGAGTTTACTTCATTTATTATTCTATTCATCTTTTTCATTTGTTGAGTAATTTAGGAACTTAATTCATCAACACTTTTTTGGAATGTAGTTTGTAACTGCTTTAAATTTTTTTTAATTCTTTCAGGAAGTTTTTCTATTTCATCTTCTAATTGTTCTTTTAACATTTTTATCTGATGTTTATTTTTAATGACTGCAGATTTTAACTTTATAGAAAGTAATATTAAAATTTTTGATTGTTCAGAAATCGTTTTTAAAAAGTTTCGCTATATCTGCTTCTAGCTCTCTATCCTTTTTATCAAGTTTTAATAATTTTTCGTTTAATGATTTGTCATTAAGTTTTAGCAACTTTAATTCATTCATCAGTGGAATCAAAACATCGTTTATATATTTTTCTTTTAAATCATTGATTTGTGTATCAACATATTGTTTATTTGTTAACTCTGTATTTTGTTGCGGAAGAATAGAAAGATGCAATGGACCAGATAAAACGTCTCCAGTTTTCATGATATAATTTCCTATCTCTATTTCTAATTCACGATTATTCGGGATATATGCACCTCCACCAACATTTGGTACCATCATTTTTTTAACAATAAAAAAATAAATTTTTTTCTAATAAAAATAAAAAATGGAAAAAGCAAATTTAAAAAAATTATATTCGCCCGCATCATCCTGTTCTTCTTATTCGACGAGATCAACGGGATTTGAAAATAAATGTTTGATAATAATAATAATTCATGTATAGATGTTAATCTTTTGTTTCAATTACAAGCCGAAATATTTAGAGAACAGACTAAAGGTTTACCTTCTATTGAAACTTATTATTGTATTTTTCAAGGTGATCCATTTATTAAATTTATGGAGATTGTAAGTAAATATAATGATGTAGCTTATGTTGAATTAAATAAAGAAAATATGGTTATAATAGGTCATAATAATGTTTATGGATTTATTAGAGCAGTGTTACCAATTAGTAATACTGATTGGATAGAAACTAAAATTATTAATTATATCAATATTAAAGAATTAGTTAAAAAATTAAAATCTTTTTCGAAAGAAAAAATAAGATTATTTGTTGATGAACAAAACCAATATAATATTCATATCGAGAGTAAAAAGCATAACGAAGAATTATTATGTCAAGTATATTATAGAGATACTATTTATAAACAAGAAACATTAGAAATGCCACAAAGATATGATGATGATACATATATAGGTTTATATTCAAACTTAAATATCAATTTATTAAAATCTTACATAAATGGTTTAGCACAACAAGAAAAAATTTATATGTGGACAACACCCTATAAAAGTTTGGATTCTGATAAAAATTCTAAAAATAATAAAAGTTTTAAACATCATGAAAATGTGAATTTTAAAGAATCTTATAATAATAATGATGATAATATAGATGATGATTCTGAAACATCTGAAAAAGGTGTAAATGGTAACAAAGATTATAAAAATATTAGTAATTATAAAAATTTAAGTGAAGAAAAATTTATATCTCATACTGATGTACATGATATTAATACTACATATAATCAAAATTTATCTAAATTTCATTTTCGTACAATTGAAAATAATAATGATGGAATAGTTGAAGATACTGTTAGACAACTATGTATCGGGTCTACAAAATTTAAACTAGGATTTACATCTAATCAATTTAAAATTGTATCATCTTTAATAAAAACGAAAAGTGATTCAGATTATGGTAGTGTTATTAAATTTTCCAAAAGAGATCAAAGACCAATATTTTTCTCTATTATATTATTATCAAATAATAAATATAATTTGGAATTAGATATTCCCATCAGGGAATGGTATCCTATCAAGAAATGGCATCCTATACCAAAAAGTGTAATTTATGATGTTGAAGAATCAATTTATGATGATGATGAATCAATTGATGATAATGATGAAGAAACAATTGATGATGAAAAATCAATAGTTAGTGAAAATAAATTTAAATTATCTTTTGATAAAACGTTATATGATAAAACGTTATATGATAAAACTTAATAGAAAATACCAAAATATTCGATAAATACATTTTCATATGTAATAAAATTTTTAGATGTAATAAGTTTTTAGATGTTATAAAACTTTTAGATGTTATAAAATTTTTAGATGTTATAAAAAAATTATTATTCCCACGTGTCATCATCATCACTTAAATTACTCTCACAGCCGATTGTTTGAAATATTTCAGCTTGAATATCTTCTCCGTTATAAGGTAACATAATTTCATTTTCATCAGGTGCTTGACGTTTAAGAATATTTATTTGACCAGAAAATTTTTTTTCTTCAGTATTATTGTGTTTATCAGGAATACTAATTCCAGTTTCTGAAGATCTTTTCCATGGTTTATTAGCTGTAGTCGATAATGTTTTCCCCGAATATAATTTTAGAAAATCTTCTACTTTTACTTTATCTTGTGAATATCCTTTGAATGTTTTCTCCTTCACTAAGTCTCCCTTGTTCATCTACAGTAATACAATATTTTATTTTAGGAGCAATAAACATTGAGAAAATAATTCCACCATTTCCATAATCATTTTTTCCTTGACACAATTCCCCACCAACATATCCAGCAGCATCTAATTTATTGAAGAGCTCATTAGAAATGTATATTGAATCAGTATCTGTATAATGAATGTATTTTTCGTTGAAACCATTAATTTCTAAAATAAAGTTATTCATGATTCTTCTAGAGTGAGAAAGAATAAAAAACCTAAGTGTGATGGCATGAATGACGTCTTCCCATCTTTTACAATATTAGTTTTGAGAAATTCATCATCTTCCATTTCTACTTTCGCTAAATATTGTTCATCATTTAATTTTTCATAATCTTTTACTTCTTGAGTGAAATTTTATCTCAATGTATTCTCATTCCATAAATGATATTTAGTGGTTATATCTTTTTGCACAGTTTTGCCATATAGCGAATTCATCAATAATTTAATTAACTCATCGCCTACAGTATTTCCTTCTGCATTATATCTTTTTCTCAAATTAAAAAGTTTTTCAATATAATTTCGAAATGGTGAAACTTGATAATTTTTTTCATAAATTATACCATCAATAATATGTAAGATTTTTCCCCCACATCTAACAATTTCTTGTATGTCTACAGAAGTTAATACATCATAACATATACCATTTCTAAACCTGATTACCTATACATGAGAATTATTATTTTGATTTTTAACTTCATCTTTTATAGGAACTGGTTGAAAAAACATATCATTCGGATATTGAAACACAACTGTAAATATTCCAGTTTTAGGTCTAAATGTCTGAGTATTAAATTTATATACTATTTCCCGCTCTTCTTCTTGACGAAATTTTCTAGCGGATTCAGCTTTAGGGTATTCTGAATTTTCATCATACATAGCTGATGGATATAAAGATGTTGCATCAAAAGCCATTAGAAATTCATTTTTTTGTTCAAGTAGTTGATTTGAAATTTTCTTACAAATTTCAGTTTTATCTCCTAAATCTCGATACTGTTTCATTAAATCTATTAAATTACTTCCAAGGGACAAAGCCCCACCAGCGTAGCGGCCAGGTAAATACTGTTTTAATATTGGTAACAAGATGCTACAAAATGGCGATATGTATTTTCTTATATTTGCTGAAACTCTTCCACCTTTGACAGATTTTCTAATATAATTTCTAGCCCATAAATCTATATGAGAATGAATATTTATATTGTCATTTTGTACGCTTTTCATCCAACCGTTAAATGTTAAAGCAGAGGATGTCAAATTAGTAGTCATATCTTCACCAACTAAATCTCGCATAACATTATTATATTTGTAGATACAAAAGCTAAAGAAAGAATATCGTTACCTAAATATGGTCTCCATTCAATTTCTTTTTCTTTATAATTTTCATGTGTTATGTCTCCAATTTCATAATTTAATTTACACACATTCATAGGAATTTTAAAATTCTCACACCATTTAGAAAGACTTCTTTTTACATGTTGATAACTACATTTCATTATAATAGTTTGAAGTGCTAATTTACCTGAAGGTGAATCTTTTTTCATATTGTTTTTAAATCTAAAAGATTTTTGAATGTATCTACTAACACATTCAGTTGTATAAGGATTTTGTAATGAAGCAGTCAATATTCCTCTTGAAGTTTTAAGAGGCGGTTTAGATAATTTAAAATTAGCTTTTATCGGAAAATAGGAATCAAAACCTGATGAATTGTGAGCTATTAAAGTTACTCTCGAATAATTAAATTTTCCAAGAGTTTTAAAAAATTGATGGATCGGACATACGTCCTCTGGGTTTCCCCCGATCGTACATTCATCATCCTCAGTTCTCGTAAATATTTTCACACAATTTTGAAGTTTATTAAATTCTAATTCAGTTAAATTATTATACTCATTAATCTGTTTTTTAAGTTTTTTAATTTCATCTTCATCTTTTGATCGTTTAATTTTAATCATATCACTTAACAAACGTGTTTCTAATTCTTTCAATCTTTGTTTCGGTAAGCAACATATAAATTTATTAAAATTAATAGCTCCTACAGCATAAGGAATAGGATGAGCTGTTGAACAGTTAGGATCAGGAAAAGTTTCGAGATCCCAAATATATGTTGAACTATAGTCAATTTTTTTCTTTGTTATGATTTTATATGGACGCGTTGTTAGATTTTCATCAGTAACTGTTTTATATATGGGTTTGAAATTATTTTCAATTTCTCTAATAGCTTTTAATTTATGAGATTTATCAATTAAACAATAGTGACCAATTGTTGAACCTGCGTGAAAATAATTGTAATAAACATAATTATGAAACGTTTCAATTCCTCTAGGATTTAAATGACGATTGGCTGGACTATAATATTGAACACATTCTCCAAAATATTTATTGAATTGAGAAAATTTGCAGTTTGACATTACTCCTGTTCTAGATGTGGCTTTCTCTTTATATAAAAAAATATTAGACATTTTTTTCATCATTTCTCCTTGTTCTTCATTAAAACCTCGTAAAACATTATAACATTTAATAAAACAATAATCTTCAGAAGGAATATAACAATATTCACCGAAATATTCTTTGATTCTATATTTCATATTAATCCCTGCCCCTCTATGCGATCTTTGTACTAAATTCATTCCAAAATCTTCATATTTAATATTACCTGTAAAAATCCATTCGTTAGCATCGGATTTCTCATCCAGATTCGAAAACCATATTTCAAATGAATTTTTATTATAGAAGGTTACATAAAAATTTTGAATTATATTTTCCTGATCTTTAACAACTTTTCCAAGTAAATTAGTAATTTTACCATTTGCTAAAAGTTTCCTCATATCATTTACTACATTAATAAAAGATACATTTTCATATTTAATTTCATTTGGATTAAATAAATTACATAAATCATCACCAAGTTCATCCTTAATTCTATCATCAAAAAAGATATCAGTAATAGGAGTTTCGAATATTTCTTTTGTTCCACTTTTCTGTTTTTTAGTATTACGTCTAATACTACTCCTAGTACGTTTCTGTTTTTTAATACGTTTACTATGTTTAATTTGCGCATCAAACTCAGCAGTTTGTTTCTTGATTAATTCATCAATCCTAGACGTTTGTCCGAGAGACATTTCACGATTCATATTTTTTAAAAGAAAAAATGAATTTTTACATAGAACCTCGCTTCCGTTTTTTTACATATACACAGGAATATGTAATTGATGTAATGTTTCTAATTCATGTGTTGTTAAATGTTCTTTCTTAACCAACCACCATAAATTATTATACGCCAAAAATACTCGGAAACTTCTTAAACAAAGTGAAAGTCTTTTGTTTTAACACACGGTTTAATACCATGTTTTGTTTTATAATCTGTAACCAGCGCTACGTATTTATGATGATAATAAAATCTAACTTCTTTCTTCGAATTTACAGGATTTGTAGGATGACGATAATCTTTTAAAACTGGTACATGCTCTATCTTATAAGCATTCAACATTTTTTTTATTTTTATTAACAAAAAATTTATAAGAAAAAATTATTCGGTCACTCCGTTCGATCACTCCGCGAAAATATTTTCTATCGACTTTCAGTCGGGGCGAAGCCCCTTTGAGGCGAAGCCTAGTCAGAGAACAATTGTTCGATAACTCTATCATGAATTTTTTTATCAATATTAATTGTAATGAAGCCATAATCTTTTGACCAAGCATTGTTACACGATTGTTTAAATTCATCTTTATTTCTTACACATAAATCTCTTAACAAATCACTTAAGTTTCTTGCATTTATTTCAAATAGTATAAATATATTTGCATTCTTTCTAATAACACTTCCGTCTGATGAATACATACTTTGTGTTAAATAAAAAACACTACAGTTATTATGTCTACCTCTTGTGAAATAATTTCTCTGAACTGACTGATTTCTATCATTAACACAATCATCAAAAATTACACAATGTTTCATTGTTTTATCTAGTTTACTAGGATCTTGCATATTACCACTATCATCTATAAAATTGAATCTTTATATGCTTATTTTTATTGGATTCAACTAACTGATTATTTTTTGCTGCTTCTTCACACCACGAACTTATTTCTTCTTCATCTTCAGATTTTTCATATTCTTTGAATAATGAAGCAATTGCTGTTTTTTAAGATTATTTTCAAATCCATATTTTAAAAATTGATAGACGGGTTGTTCTGCTGTTGTTGTATAAATTATAAGATTGTTATAATCCAAAAAATTTGTAGTCGTTAAAATTTTAAATAATAAATATGTTTTACCACATCCTGATCTTCCGCAAATAACTGACAAAACTTTATTAGATAAATTTGGATGATGATTAAATTTGAGTTATTTTATTTAATAGGGATACTTCACTCATTTTTTAATAAAACATTTCAATTTTAATTTTTTTATTTTTTAAAGAAAAAAAATAAGAAGAATAATTATAATAAGAAGAAAATTAAACTTCTATAGCTTCGCGTGGGAGTTTATACCTCTCGAACGGGAGTTTATACCTCCCGAACCAAAAGATCTATCATAATCTCTTCACCTCCAAAATTTATTTCTTGTCCTTTTTCATCAGTGATTCTCATGTTAATGTTGTTAATAGTTTTTCTTGTAATAGGGAAATATATTAATGTTTGTGGAATTACATTTAATCTATAACAAATGGGTACAGTAAAAGCTGGAAAACTGAATATTAAATTTGATAATTTACCATTTATGTATCCTCCTTCAATAATGTCACAGTGTACAACAATTGAATTTATTTCAGTTATTTTTGGAATCTTCTCACCTAAATGATAACCTTGACTATAGGTTTGTTTAGTAAATCCTAATAGCTTTGACAATGATGTATGATGATTAAAATCAACTTGATGATTTTCGTCTAAAGTAAGAGAAAATTTATTGACTGCCGGTTCAACTGCAAAATGTAATTGTTTCTTATCTTTAAATGGTATACCTAAATGTCTCTTAATTTCATTTGATATTGATTCAACTTCGTAAGAACCAGAAAGAAAAGTTAGTATTTTCCAGGTTTTGCCTTTATCAGTAGAATATCTAAATTGATCATTCACATCTTTGATAACGTTTTGAATAGTGTTAAATGTAGAGAAACTAGTCAATGCAATTTGATAATTTTTATTTTTTCTAAATGAAGAATGGGTTCTAAATTACAAGTGTGTGATGAAGTAGTTGTTATAATTTTTAACGTCGTACTAAAATGAACCCAAAATCTCTGTTAGATTTTCTAAATGATTATTAATTTTGTCTAAATCTGCTGAACACATTTTTTAGTTAGAATTTTGAATAAATATTTTTTATGAAATATTTTTTTATAAAAAATTAAAAACAACAACATATTTCAGCTATACTTTTATAATCCTCTGCATTTAGAATCTTCTTTTCTAACAGTCTTTTTAATATAGCATGAATTTCATTGAAACTAGAATTATGTCCTTCTTTTATTGCCGATATTAAAATATTTAATCTATTTAGTAATTCTTGTGGATCATCTGGTAAAAATACAGTTGTTTCTGTTTTCTGTTTTTCAGATAAACCTTTTCCTACTTTAACTCCCGTTGATAATAAATTTTCTAATTGTTTATAACGTCTAAGAGATTTTACTGCACCAACTCTATCTAACATAGCTTTATATTTTATAAGATCATCTACAGCATAATTATTTAAATCTGCTCCTCTTAAAAGATTAACAAAATTTCTATCTAAATTAAAAGGAGATTTATCTGGTGAAAAAATTAAACCTCGAAAAGGTTGTGGAAATATTTCTTTTTGTCCGAGATAAAATCTAGGTATTGTTTTTCCATCTATAAATGAAATAGAATGTTCAAATTGCATAGATTTTGGTAATTTCTTATCAATGTTTGATTCTAGTAATCCATAGTCATCTAATATAGTTTTGTGCTCTGTATCTGTTATATCAATTTGTTTATCATTATTTGTACTTTCTTTTTCAAGAGTTTTAAATGGTTTCATAGTTTTCTCAAAATCAGTTTTTACTTGCTCGGTTTGTTGCATTTTTTCAAACATATCAGATTGAATACCAGCTTTTATCATTCTATGTTGAAGATGATTTTCTTTCATAATATTTCTTTGTTTTATTAACTCTTCTAATTGTTTTATTCTTTTAAAATTATCAGCTCTAATTTTATCCATTTTTAAAATATAATATTTGAATTTTGTGGTAACATTGGAATACAGCAAAAACATTTTACTGAACAAATTATTTTTTTATTGCTTTGTTGTCTGACATCTTTTCGCTTTAAGTTTTGTTTAATAAAGTTTTGTTTAATAAAGTTTTGCTTAAATTTTCGCTTAAAGTTTTTAGCTCTTCTAAAAAAATTTTGTCATTTTCTTCATTAGAAATTTTACCATCACTAGAAATTTTGCCATCCTGTTTATTCTTATCACCAACTTTTTCTGACTGTAATTGAAAGGATATTTGATTTACTTCATTAGCTATTTGATCAAATTTTCCAATCTCATCTAACGTAATAACATTATCATCACATACTCTTTGAAAGTAGTAATGTAGTTTATCATAGACTTCTTTTATATATAAATGCTTAGTTTTTAACCCATTAATGCCCGAATTATTTTACATCACAGAAATCTAATATATTTCGTGTTGCGCATCCTTAGGGGTTACTTTGCGCATTTATGATTGAAATTATGCCGGTGCTTCTTTAGTTTTACATCTGCAGCCTGTGACCACATGGTCACGCTAGGACTTACAGGGTACATGGTGTGACCATATGGTCACGCTAGGACTTACAGGGTACATGGTGTGACCATATGGTCACGCTAGGACTTACGAGGTACATATTGCTTTTGAATATGGCAAGTGATTAACAAAACTACATTTCTTGATACAATGAATACAATTTACTATTCATCACGAAACTGATAAAATTCGAACAATGGTGATTATCAGTAATCAACAAAAGGAATAGCAAATATAATTTTCTTTGTTACACAAAATTATTATCAGATCTATTCATTATCAAAATGTCAGCTTATCAAAGATTCAACACAATTCTGAATGTCATGGTTTATGATAATTTTTGAAGCAAGGAATGCACAAACCAACGTTACATTTAGTACATTCGGATCTAATTACTGAGGAACAATTATTTCCTTGGCATCGTCGACGTTTTGAACCGGTGGGAACTCGCACATAGTGTCCTACATTATCAAAACGTACATCCGCGGATAATCCTCTTTCCCGAAGTGGTGGTCGACCACCACCTGATGGTTTAACACCATTTAGGTTTAAAATAGAAAGCGCAATTCTCCGACGAAACTCTAAAAGTGGGCAATTTCTGTGAATACCCCGATGAAGTAGTCATGCATTTTGAATGGCCACATCAATTAACCATGAAAAAATAGGGAAATACCACTTTTTTCCTTTGATATTTGTCCGATACATAGAGACGTTTTGATCCATTCGATCAGTTCCACCCATCCATTGGTTGTATGATTTGATTACGTTTGGACATGAAACTGATATTTTCTGACCCGATTGACGACAATATCTACGACATTCCCCTATAGGGTGTATTGAGTGACAATTAGAACCTACTGTAACTAGCTCATTGTCCTTCCAATGTGCAATAACGATGTTTGTCTTACTATCTGAAGCAAAAGAAATTGTACCTCTATCACACTTTGCCAAAGAATCTTTTGGGCGAATTGGACATGATTTCGGAATTCTGTTTTCTCTCCAAGTACCTGTACCACCGTATCCTCGATTAGAGAGCTCAACTAAGGTTTTCAGACTAGTGAAAAGGTTATCAAAGTATATAAGATACGGTAACTTTTGAATACGTTCCAGTTCGTCTAAGAATGAAAATAAAGGTGCTGTTGCCTTTCCAAAAGATTTCTCATATTCTTCTCTATCAATTTTCATTGTTTTCCCCTGATACACCTCAAAAGACAGAAGATACCCACTACTAGAGTTGAGGGACCAACATTTATACCCAAACCGTATGGGTTTATTAGCGATAAACTGTTTGATTCCATGAGATCCGAAATATCTGATCATGGACTCATCATAGCTTAGATGCTGCTCGGGCACAAAATGTTCTCTAAATTTCCTGTTTAGATGTGTGATCAAAGGTCTCACTTTGAATAACTTATCATTCATATCGATAATGCTATTATCTGCGAAGTGAATTCGGGTCATCAAAGTTTCAAAACGATTTCGCCTCATACTTTGGTATATCAAGGAGTTCCGGGTATCGTCCTGGTTCTCCCAAAACATCCTGCGATTTGGATAGGAGACGTAACCTGAGAGAATCATTATTCCAATAAAAGTCTTAACTTCCGATTTCGAAAAATGTAGATGAGGCTCATTTTTCTGCATAATATATCTTTGTGTTTCAACACATATGTGATCAATGATCTCATCACCAAAAAAGAGTTCGAATAGCTCGATCGGAGAAAAATCTCTAGCTCTCTATCTATCATAACTGGGTTCTGGAAATAGGGGGATATTATCTTTATTGTCCTTTCTACACCACTTCAAAGACTTTTCTATGTTGGAAAGTAGCTCGAAGTCGAATTCATATTTGTACCCTGCGTCCTCGTCTTCAAGGCATGCTACATGCGCTTGTGCACGTAACTGGTTTCCCGACAGATGATCCGCTTCATCACCCGAATCTTCGTCTGTTAAAACAGCTGCGTCAGGCGGCTCTATGAAAATGTCATTCTCGTCGATTTCATCTTGCTCCACCAAAGCGACAACGTCATCAACAGTGTACCTGTAAATCAATATGACAGTCTAAGTAGATGACAGCAAGCAGATGCGCGAGTGGCGCAGTGGTATCGTTGTTAGATACACTGTCCGTAAGGACACGGGTTCGATTCCCCAGCCAAACTTTTTTTAACATGAAAATATTGCCGGGTTGTAATTTCCAAACACGTCATTTATGCATATTCAATGCAAATTCTTAACTTTGCCTCTTTATTTTTGAAAACCAAGAGAAGTTTGGTATTGTAAACATGTTAAAATTCAACTTTGTACAGAGATGTATGTATCTCGTAAGTCCTAGCGTGACCATATGGTCACATCATGATTACATAACTGGTTCTTAGGTAGATCATCCATCAAACGAAATTTCCTATATCCAATAACACCTTATAGGTCGTGATAGTAACATACACTGGGACTGTTGCTTTACTGATTAGTTTTTCAGGTGTTCAGAATGCAATGAAAAAACGTCACTTACGTTTTTCTCCTCTTGGACGATGTAGCCATGATATTTCACTTAGCGCCACCGAAACAAGAGATGACAGCCAATCGAAAATACTGTGAATTAAAACAACAGGGTATTCTGCTATATTATTAAAGCGAAAACAAGATAATTGTTCAAACATATAAAAAATTTGATCAACTTCAATATAATAGTGTGGTTGTGACCATATGGTCACGCTAGGACTTAATGGGTTAATGATTTTCGTTTCTTAGTTATTAAAGATTTATCTAACATTGTAACAAGTGAAGTTGCAAAAACACCCGTACCTGTTAAAGCTGTAGCAACTACTGGAATTACTAAAACACCAGAAGATATAACAATAGTGAGAGCGCCTAAACTTATTGTTAAGAATATGCCAATTCCTTGTGTTACATTCTTAACTTAAGTCCATCTCTTTCTTAATTTTTTATAATGCTCTAATCTTAATAATAATTGAGATTCCTTATCTTTCATATACCTAACTCTATCTTTGTGTTATTCTTTGTTCATTTTTTCAATGTCCATTAAAGTAGAACTACGTTCATATGATAACGAAGGATATATTCTTGAGGTTCCTTCCACTTTTGTTTCATCCACTTTTGTTTCTTCCATTTTTAAAGAAATATTTTGAATAAATATTTTGAATACAATCTTCTGCTATATTAGGACAACGTGATATTTTTTGGCTACCTAAATTTTCATCTGCCTACATTTTCAAAATTCTTAGACCACGTGATATGTTGAGACAACATAAATTTTCGATCACGTGATATTTTGAGACAACTTAAATTTTCGCCCTTCGGCCTTCGGCCACGTGAAATTTGAAGTCTACCTAAATTTTCGAAATTTTGTTTTTTTTGAAAATTTTGAAAAACCCCGCAAAAGTGTGACATCCGGCGCAAGCGAAGCGAAGCGAAGCGAAGCAAAGCGAAGCGAAGCGTCGCGCCGGATGTCACACTATATACTACTTATGAATGCCATTGTTATGAATTATCCATTATGCTCTGTCATCAGTTTGGTTAGTGAAACCGTTGAGAGATTTACATTTATCACGAATATAGTAACTGTGAATGAAGTTTCACATCTGATCGTCGATGTCTCCTCTCCGCCAAAGTTGAAGCCTCTTTTTTATTCATTTTATTTCATCATTTTACCATTCAGCATTTCACTTATTTTTCACTCATGCTCACATTTGACCACAACATCATCTGACTGTATGTTTTGCCTAAAAAGGCTAATAAACGTCATAATTTGTGAATGAAGTAGTCAGTTTGACCTGAAAAAGTTTTATAGCAATCTTAAACATTTCAGGATGAATGGGCTGTTTTCCATTTTCACTCTGACAACAGTCTTTTCCGTGTTCCACGTCCGTGGATTTCAAAATCTCATAAATTTCAAAATGATCAAAGAGGAACAGTGAAATACTCGTATAATTGCTGGTGGCCAAAAGACGGAAGTGAAGATGAAAAAAATGTGAGCACCTTAATTTCCCGTTTCTCAGAGCCAGACCGTGAGAATTGGATTCAGTTACGCGGGAGGCTTATTGGTGTCTATACTTCTCTCGAGGCCGCTGAGCGAGAGCTAAAGAGACGAGATGGTACTTTATTCACGGATCACGAACTGGATTCCATAAAGTCGAAGGATCGTGCAGGATGTGGTAGGCGAAAGACCGATGCTCAGGTCAGTAAGGAAGAGGTGAAGAAGTTGATTGCACTTGGGCGTGAAAGTTCGAAAGCTGGTAAATATTTTGCCTTGTTGTATTTTAAGTTTAATCAACAGAAATGTAAAAGTTGGGGAATTGTAGAGTTGCATGTTTAACCCGTCGAAAAAACTGAAGAACTTAGTTTCCTCTGTATCTTGTACTATTATCTAATTTGAACAAGGGTCCGATAAATTCGAACTAAGATGAAAAAGCATGGAGAAATTTGAATAACAGAAACGTTACAAGCTATTTGTAAAACATGATTTTGTCATTATTTTATCCAGAAAATTATAAACCTTGGACAGATTTAATGTTAGCATATTTTGCCAACTTCCATAAACAGTCAGATGCAGTTTATTCTCCGGTTGAAATATTGACAGGGACACGTGTTTTAGAAGTTGTTGATCATACATCTGTTACGCAAATTTGTTTTTAGCCTTTTCTTGATATAGTTTTATGAAAACTGACTTTTCAGGACCATTTTGACTGCCAGCATGCTATGTCGAAGTAATTCTTAAAACTCTTAATTTGCAGATGCTATGGATCGAACATCACGTATGAGATCTTCTGTGACAAATTCGGAATCATCTCGTGATGTTCCTCGGACAAATCCTCATTGCTTAAGTCCAAAAGACTCGTCACTTGGAATACCATCTAGTTCCCCTCACTCGCAATGCAATTCTCGTTTACCTTCTCGTCTCAAGCCGAGCAATTCTCGTCATTCATGTACGGACTCTACCCGGTCAATGTCGGCTGATTGTTCATCCCCTGAAATTCTTGATGCTTCCTGGTCTCCTACTGACTTTGATAAGAACTTTTAAGCACTGTTTGCTCGAAACTAGATGAAATGAAAGAAAATCAGACTGCTATAAATCGTAAATTAGACCAAATTCTGTTGCAGCGATCCAAACATTCAGTAGACAAAGAGGAATGTTATTTGGAAGAATCAGGAAAGCCGTATACAATCTCGATAGAAAGAATGGCAAGCTCCAAACCGGAAGTACGCGAGAAAGTGAATGCAATCCGATGCTTACAAGACCTTGGGTTCCCCGTAAAATCTTCCATTGAAGAGGTGAGTCTTAAGATCAGGATTCAAACTTACTTTAATTGCAGCTGCAGTGTCATGCATCATAGTTTTGGGTTTGATTCAGTTAATTCCTCTATGTTCGGTTCGGTCAATCGTGAATCTAACCGAACTGAAACCATTGATGAAAATGTAAATCGGTTCCGAACACTGACTGATAATGTCTTCATGATTATTAAATGATGCTCAAAATATGTTCATGGCTATTATCGATGATTATCACATGCCTGCACTCTACATATACTGCAAGGGAGGAGGACAGCTATGTTCACTTGAAGCAGGCATCGCGTTCACGGATAATTGAAAATCAGTGCCGGTGAGGCTTAGGAACTGTTAAGTTTTCATGAAAGAATTCTACTTTCAGAAATTCTACGATTGTACGGTACTAGCTTTTCCATAATCGTAGTTCAAATATCGAATGATCAAACTGAACCACACACTTACTCTTCATCTTTTCTACAGCAATTTGATTCAACTTGTTGGCTAACAGGTTCAAATATTATTTTAAGAAGAAATGTATTTATATATTTCATGCTGTAATAGGAAGGCAATTTTCTAAAAATCACAGTCGTTTTGATGTAGGCTAATTATATATTCGTTCCGTTTGCTGCTCCGATATCCATTAGTGGCAATTTTTTTTTCTCTTAACTCTTCGGCGGTGGTGCCTTATGCAGAAAGAATTATTTCAGCTATTTAATTTAGAAATTAGATAGTTCATCAGTACAGTTACAATACATAATATAATTGCAATAAATTCAGTCATACTATTAATTTACCTTGGTGTGAGGCAGCTTCTCGCACCGATTAGCAACATACACTCAAATTATGATAAGCAGGTATGGTAGGAACATGCATTGTTTTGAATACTTGAATTTTGTTCTTGTTTGATGTCGTCAAGTTCGCGTCAAATGTCAACCTGAGTGAGACGTCTGGTGCTATAGAAACTAAGCGCCTATATACATAACAGAAATTCCAAAAATTACCAAATGATTTCAACTACTGAACGTAGTCATCTTCAGGGTGTGAAGTGATAACTGAACAGAGCATGCACTGACAAACTGTTTTAACAAAAAATGTTAGTGTATGTTATTATTTCATACCCTGAAGATAACTGCGTTCAGGAATTGATAATACCGTAGAATTCGTCTAATCCGCCACCTCAAGGGACCTTGAGAGAAGTGGCGGATTACGTAATGTGACCCTGTCCGGACCAGAAAAAGTGACGGATCACACGAACGGGCGGATTAGGCGAATTCTACTGTATAGAATGTTTGGAAAGAGCCAAATATATTTGATGTTAATTACTGCCTGAATATAGCTGCTGGTGGCAGCAGAAATATGTCGCTAGCAATAATTAGCATCAAATAGGCTATATTTGGCTCTTTCCAAACATTCTGTATTATAGATAGATGTCTGGCCAAAATCTGTTTAAGTTCAAGAATTTAAATTAAGTAGTCTTCTATATCTAAATTGTTACTTGACATTCTTATTTTCTATTAGAATGTCTAGTCAAAGCATTTTTTCTCAATGATCCGGAATTTTTGGAAGGCTAGCTATCCTGAACGTTTGGTTGTAACAAGCATATTTCTTTATAATTAGCAATTAAATTAATCGACAAGCGTCCTTAGTATTTTGTTTATCTAATGGTACATTTACGGCAATTCTGACCGAATCTACATTAAGTAACTCGTGTTATACTATATCTGTTGAGTGTAGATGGCACTCAAATATTCTTTTCTTTTGTTCCCTGTATAAGTTGGCATAATTATTGGTACTACTGAATAAGTTAGTAAGTAACTTCCCATGTTTGATATCGCTATAATCGTATCGTGAAGTGTCAGTTTATTCTGCAGCGCTGTGTTGTATTGGCTAATGCAAAAGTTGTTTTAGTGAACATGCATCCTCTCGGTATAAATGTAATGTGTCAGAAACTTTTCAAATCACAACCCACTTATCACGTGCTGTTATCACGTCTGTATCTTTGCCAACTATACATCTGACTCAAATACAATTAAAGTTATTCGCATTGTTTTGCTTTTTAACCTGCGCTACAACAACAGGTTATGGGCCCAGAAAACGTCTCAACTGCGTGTTATTGTGAATAACTGTAACTCATTATTGTCGTCGTGCATCTGACATTGAATTTTACCTCGCGTTCGTCGTTGTGACCTTGGTGTCTCCAGCTGTGGATTCAGTGTAGTAATGGAGGCAACATCGGCGAAATTACCCTTACTCAAAGACAGATTCGAGTCTTGGCGAGGATGGAAAATGCATATGCAAGCCCTTCTATTGGCGGACGACTTATGGGAAGTAGTTGGCACTGGTACCGAGAAGAAGCCGTTGCCCATTGCCCTTCTTGCTGACGGGTCAAATGCGGCTGATGTCAGAGTCAGAGAAAAACAGATTTCTACATTCAACGATAAAGTGAAGAGAGCCATCAAGATTCTCGTCACTGGAATTAGTGGTGAACTGTTTTATTTGTGCGATGGTTTTCCTGATGACCCTAGAAAGTTATGGGTTGATCTCGTCACTCATTTTCAAACGCAGACTCACAGCCATCGCGTTTCTGTTCGTGCGCAGCTTGATTCTCTTGTTTTGAAGGATCGCACTGACCCGGAGAAGTGGTTAAAGGAACGTCTGAGACTGTATCAACAATATGCGATGAGTGGTAATCCCATCGACGAGATGGAACAGTGCATCGAGACTTTAAATTCGCTTCCACCATCTTAGAAAGAATTTAAGAACATGATGAACTTTGTTCTTGGTAAGGACTTAAACATGTCTCTCCTGATGCAAAAAGCAGCTGATTGGTATCGAATGAATGGTTCATCGAAGCAGAAAATTCCAGCTCCTGAAAATCATGATAGTCAAGCGCTCAATGTGAAATTCAATCAACGTCAACGTTCGAATTGGAACCGTCGCGGTAATTCGACGTCGCAGCAGTGTATCAGTGATCATTCAAAATTTGTGCGGTGTTTCAAGTGCAAAGAACTTGGTCACAGAGCGGGTGTGTGTCCTCGAAGAAAACCCGATTCTGCGGTCACTGTACAGCATGAGAGTGATTCTTCCTTTCTTCTTGCTGAGTGTTTATTCACACCTGATGTGAAATGTGATCTTTCTACCGTTTTAGCAGATTCGGGTGCTACTAGACATATGTCACCAGTTTTTGAGTCTTTTGATGATGATTATCAGCCCTTTGAGGTTGATTCTCGTAATTTTGTTCAGTTAGGAAATAAAGATCGGCTCAAAGCTGTTGGTTCAGGTTCTGTCAAAATGGTTATCAAAACTGATGATGGTCAAGACAAAATTATCAAACTGGTCAATTGTCTATATGTACCTGAACTGCGATGTACGTTGATGTCAGTTTCCCAAACGACAAAACGTGGATACTCAATTTTGTTTGATAGTGGCGGTATGAAAGTTTTGAATAAAACGGGTAATACTGTTTTATCTGGAAAGTTGTTCGATAAATTGTATAAAGTTGATTGCTCACTTCATTCGAAAGTTTACTTAAATGATGCTGATAATCGTGATTCTATTGTACATGATGTGAAAACCGAATGTTTTTCAGTCTCATTTGAAACATGGCATAAACGTTTTGCGCACATAAATCAGTCATCATTGCGAAATTTACTAACTAGTGCTGCTGTAAGTGATTTGAGTATTAGTGATGATCGTAACGACAAAGCATTTTGTGATGATTGTGCTAAGGGTAAAAGCCATACGTTACCCTTTCCAAAGGAATCTGGTACTCGTGCTGATGGTTTGTTAGATTTGTTACACGTGGATCTGATGGGTCCAATGGAAGTAACGTCACTTGGGGGTCGTCGTTTTGTAATGGTTATAGTCGACGACTGTACTCGTTATTGTTGGGTGCGTTTTTTAGCAAATAAGTCTGACAGTTTTTCAGCCTTCAAAAAGCTCGTGACTGAGTTAGAGACTCAGAAGGAGAGAAAAGTAAAGGCATTGAGGTCAGATTGCGGTGGCGAATTTTTGTCTCGTGAATTTTCTTCTTTTCTAGAAGAACGAGGAATTCGTCGTGAGTTAGCTATTCCTTAGGCAAAACCACAAAATGGCGTAGCTGAGCGCATGAATCGCACCCTAGTTGAACGAGCGAGAACCCTACTCTGTGCATGTAATTTACCAAAGTCTTTTTGGGCGGAGGCAGTTTGTACTGCCTGTTATGTAGGAAATAGATGCCCAACTCGTGCATTAAGTACTGGTATGACCCCTTACGAAGCATTTTTTGGTCGTAAGCCGTCTGTTCGTCATTTGCGTGTTTTCGGCTGTGTAGCCTTTGCTCACATCCCATCTAATCAGCGGCGTAAGTTTGATGCTAAGGCAGATCAATGTATATTTTTGGGTTACAGCCCGGCCTCGAAAGGCTATCGTTTATGGCATGTTGAACGCCAAAAGGTTATTGAACGCCGTGATGTGGTGTTCGATGAGGTCACAATGGGTCGTGTGAAATTTCCCGCAAGGCGGTTGACTGAATCTAGTACAGACCCTGTTGACACTGATCCTGGCATTTTTCGAGTAATATCTGATACTCGAGACAGTGAGCCAACGCTTGAAAGTTCTGAAATTAATTCTGAGATGCTGAGCGGTCCTGATGTACCCGAGTCTGCCACAGAAACCCGGCGCTCGTCTCGTTCCACTTTTTCTATTCCTCCAGAACGCTATGGTTTTGATGCGTTCTCTGCCGAAGAATTTTGTGTTGATGACCCTAAGTCATGGGAGGATGCTATGAATTCTCTACTTAAAAATAAGTGGAAAGATGCAACTGATAAAGAATATAATTCACTAATGCGTCACAATGCTTGGACTTTGTGTGAATTGCCTGCAGGACGAAATGTTGTTAGTAATCGTTGGGTTTTTAGAACGAAGACAGACGAATCTGGTGAAGCTTGTCGTTTTAAGGCTAGACTTGTTGCTAAAAGTTTTTCTCAGAAATACGGAACTGATTATTTAGAGACCTTTGCTCCTGTTGTACGTCATGACAGCATTAGATGTTTAATTTCTATTGCCGTAAATCGTGGGATGTTATTGCACCAATTTGATGTTGAAACTGCGTTTCTTAATGGCAAGTTAGATGAGACAATATTTATGAAACAACCTGAGGGTTACATTGTCGAGGGAAAAGAAAATCTTGTGTGCAAATTGAGTTGTTCGTTGTATGGGTTGAAACAGTCTCCAAGGTGTTGGAATTTTGTTTTGAAAGATCAGTTACTGGATATGGGACTGAACTGCTCTGAGAATGATCCTTGTGTTTATGAAGGTATCATTGATAGCGAACGTGTTATGTTGGCTGTTTATGTTGACGACATGATTTTAGCAGCAACGTCCGAAAATGTTATCAAACATGCACATAAATTATTTCTTGACCGTTTTGATGTTAAGTATATTGGGCCTTTGCGATATTTTCTCGGAGTGCGTATTGTGCATCACCCAAATTCTATTCTACTTGTGCAAGATAGATACGCTGAAAACGTTGTGAAAAAGTTTCGCATGGATGATTCTTTTCCTGTTTCTACTCCCATGGAAGCGGGTAGTGTACTTGTAAAGCGCACTGAAGGTGACAAGGAATTTGATCCTTTTATTTACCAGTCAGCAATCGGTTGTCTTTTGTATTTGAGTAATTTTACTAGACCTGATTTGTGTTTTGCTGTTCACAAGTTGGCTCAGTTTTCTAAAGATCCCAGTGAAGTTCATTGGAAAGCTGTGAAACGTGTCTTGTCCTACCTGAAAGGTACTTTAAAACTTGGAATCAAGTTTGAGAAGGAGTGTATTGGCAATATTATTGTTGTTTTTTGTGACGCCGACTTTGCCGGTGATTTGCAAGATCGCAAGTCCACTTCTGGCCATGTTTTGTTTAATGGTAAATGTCCAATTTCTTGGTTGTGTCAGAAACAGTCTATTACCGCTCTTTCTACTGCTGAGGCAGAATACGTTTCATTGTGTGAAGCTGCGAAGAAGATAGTGTGGACCCGTCGTTTATTTACTGACCTTAATTGTCCTCAAACGGAACCTACGATTGTCTATGAAGACAATAAAGCAGCGATCGCCATTTCTTTGGCAAGTCCTGGTGAAAATCCTAATGTAAAGCACATTGCTTTGAGGTATCATTACACTCGTGATTGTATTGAAAATCGTGTAATAAAACTTGAGTACTGTTCGTCGCAAGAAATGACAGCAGACATTTTTACAAAGCCACTTCCAAAAGACACCTTTTTGAGATTGCGTAATTCTCTTGGTCTTTGTACAATTAATGAAATATAAGTATAATTCATATTTTGAGTGAGAAGGAGTGTTGAGTGTAGATGGCACTCAAATATTCTTTTCTTTTGTTCCCTGTATAAGTTGGCATAATTATTGGTACTACTGAATAAGTTAGTAAGTAACTTCCCATGTTTGATATCGCTATAATCGTATCGTGAAGTGTCAGTTTATTCTGCAGCGCTGTGTTGTATTGGCTAATGCAAAAGTTGTTTTAGTGAACATGCATCCTCTCGGTATAAATGTAATGTGTCAGAAACTTTTCAAATCACAACCCACTTATCACGTGCTGTTATCACGTCTGTATCTTTGCCAACTATACATCTGACTCAAATACAATTAAAGTTATTCGCATTGTTTTGCTTTTTAACCTGCGCTACAACAACAATATCCTCATATTCAATATTTATGAAGTGCTTATACGTCTGCAGTTCACTTAATCGCTGTGCGAAATGTGTTCGCGAATCACATGTTTGTTTTCCTTGATATCCTTTAAATTCGAAACAGCAACAGCAGTTCGGTCTCGGAAAGATGGGAATACTCCGAAGAATCCATTTTGCAAATTATGTTAGGGTTGGGAGATTACATTCATTTCTGTTCGTGTTAATTCGACTATTATGATGTTGATGTTACTATTGTGCAATGGAATGTTATAAAACTGAAATCCGCTCTTTGTTTTCAGCTAACCGAAAGAAATCAAATGCTAACAGGTAGCGATACTCACAGCATTCAACGGAGAAATGCGTTGGCAAATTCTCTAATGAAAGTGGTCCCAGAATTATCAAGAAGAACTGTAGCCAATTCTGTCAGGCTGTGTCTGTACGCCATGGCATCGTCCGCATTGTGGCAATTTTATTCCGGACAGGGAATGTCCGGTTCGAATAAGCTAAGTTTCACCGACAATCTCCCAATGCTATCCAAGGCGGTTATTTTGGCTGTATCTGAGGTTACCAAGGTGGAGCAACCCACTGTGCTGCGATTCATATCGGATGTTCTCAAATCTATGCATAGCGGAATATCGTCGAATGCATCCGTTGCAAGTCAAAGAAATCATGGGATCTGATGATAACACTGTGTTTGCAAAAAAGAGGCGTCAGGATCATTCTGATACTGATAGTCATTCCACTTTAATTCTCTCCGAACATTCTGACGTGTCTGAAAATTTGTGAGTACTGTCAACGTCATCTTCAACGTAGAGCGTAAATAATTGAACACTCAAATTATGAGTTAATCGAGTAATTTTGCTAATGAACTGTCTTTTTTAAGTAGAGCTCTTTATGCAGCTGAAATAGTTTATGCTTTATCCACAATTGTTACGATTTTGACTTTGAACTCGACAATTGTTTCTGTTTTATATGTAAAGTTTTGTATGCTTCTGTTTTATATGTATATGTTTTACAAGTGAAAAAAAGTTAGTTATCAAGGTGGCGTTTTACTCATAATGTCGGTATGTGATTTATTTTATTCTCTGAAACGCTTTTACAGCATTGGATGGTTTACATACCTAATTAAGTATTAAAAAAGACGTGTGAATATAACAGTTTTGTATATCGTCATTATCAGTGTGCCGAAAGGGGCGTTCGGTTACCGCAAGCGCGCTAACGTATGTAGCACGAACGTTCGTAATATACACCGGACACGCTCTTAGGTAGTAGCCGTTTTGACGTTTGATTCAGGTTTGTCTGAAGTACGTGAACGTGTGTGCGGGAATGTCGTGCGAACGAACAAAAAACGTCAGTGTTCTGGCTGGGACAGAGAATAAGTAATCTGCTGAATATCATCGCTGGCTAAACGTGGAACACTGATGCTAATGTACTGCGTGAAACAGGACTGGTATTATGCTACCTAACAGCTGAACAGTGCTGTCCTGTTGTACTCACCAATATTGCTCCACTTGACCTCAGAAGAGAAACAGCAACTGTGTGCGTATCGAATTCTATTGAATAAGTTCGAAACTTGCCCCTTCTTCACGACATCGCGCATCCACCAACTCTACGCCTTCCGTTTCATTACCCAGTGTGGCGAACCTTTCCAGAACCTTCTTTATGATCCTTGCAGCATTGCATCAACGGTGGGCCGCCGTGGACGCTCCAAACAAGGCCCTCGTCGCAGATACGATCCGTGATCTTCCTCGTGCGAAGCTACCTTATGGCCAATGGACGCTGCTCAATCGTCTACGCTGCCGCGCGGGTAGTTCTTGTGAGACACTGCGTAAATGAGGCCTTCATGAGTCTCCATTCAGCGAATGCTAGACAATGGAGCATATCTCAGATGAGTGCCCTTTCATGAAATTATGGTGACAGATCTGTCTTTCACTTGTGTGGTGCTGATGCTTTGATTTGGCTTCAAGTCCACTAGATTTGAAAGTTCACGGTTTTTTATGTACTTTTGAGCATACAAATATAGAGGCACTTACTGCAAAAAAAGCAATCAATTGTACATTAAACATGTATCCGTGAGATAAATTCTGACCTTATCTCATATATGCGTGTGAATAAATCAATTGTGAGTAAACTCTTCACGTACGATTGAAGATTTCAAGCTTATTTTAGATAATAGAAGAAGAAACGCCATAAAAGAATCGCCGAATGAAAAGGCGCCACCATCAAAAGAAACTTCTTCTGAACTCACAAATGCTTCAAATATCAGATTGATTCAGATTTGATTGTGGAGATAAGAGGACAATTGCTGTCATCGGAAAGCTCGCCCGCGCTACCTCGTCTCATTTACGACCAAGGAGATGACTTTCTATGGTCAGAGACGATTTTGTCATCCTGAGGGTCAATTTAAAAGCAATGAACTGGTGGAGTATACTACCTCCGATCATCTGTCTTGACCATTTTTAGAGCGATGCCTTCTGAAAGGCATTCGGCGATATGACAAAAAATCAATACCAACACAAAAAGAGTTACCAAAACTATCGCATGAGTTCAGAAGCCAGTAGACAATAAAAAATATTCTAACAGCAGAACAAGCAAGCAGACTATGTCCATTGAAACTCCGCAATGATTACTATGAAAAAGATGCTCGCTTTTCGTAAGGAGATGTTGAGATTCATACGTTTTGTTCCTGGGGTGCTCATTGTCATCATTAGGATAAAAGGGAATAGCTGCTGACTGACAATGAGAAATATATAAGATAATGAAAACAGCGGCAACAATTATATCTGTTCAATCTACAAAAGGAAGTATGAGGCATTGGACGAGAAAGAGAAGAAGTTCATTGAAGATGAGAATGATGAAGATAAAACTGAAGCAGGTAGAATGCTACTGGATACAGTTTTACGGAATTTGCAGTAGCTTTTTCCGATAAAAGCGAAGTGATAGGAGTCAGACTATCAAATGAATTTCACAGGCAAGTAAAGAGAGTTTCTGACTCGATATAATTTATAACTTTTTACTTTCGACCAATAAATTGTATCGAGTCAGAAACTCTCTTTACTTGCCTGTGAAATGCATCGCCTGACTCGCAAACTGGTCAACTATGTTATCAAATGAATAGTTGAACAGTGCTAAAAGTGAAGTTAATCATACAGCAGCGAAATGATGAGCGGAAGAAAGAAATCAAATATCAAGAAAAAAAGCGCCTTTATAAGCAATCATGCCTGTGAAAAAGCAGACTTCTTGAGAACTTGCAATATTTTGTTTTGTCATCCTGACATCTGTAAATCACCTAAATTTTCGCATGTTCATTTTTTGCGCCAAGCTTTTGAGTACCAGATATTGATGTTATGCCCAATCTGCTACTACGTTATTACTTCCTAATAAACATTCTCACACATTCACTTATTTATCCAAATCATAATGAAAAATCAATATACTTTGGCCATAAACGGAACCCTATTAGACTTCTTAGAAACATGGTCCTATAAGGCCACAAAGTAAAAATGAGCAACATCAAATACTCTCATGTAGGTGTCGATCATTAACAGCAAATTTCAGCTATAAGTTTCATCACATCTGCATGACAGCTTGATTATCGAGCATGATGTGTTACAAAAACTTGTACGCCAACTGTTGTTATATCGGGATCTTGTGTGCCCTGTGTCACAAAAATGGTTCATTTTTAGAAATTCTGAAAACAAGCTCGATAAAGTCAGGATCATCCGCTCCAGATTCGAATTGGGTGCACCAGGTCCCAGGTTGACGTACCAGAGTGTCAGATTCGACGTAGTTTCAGTTCATAGAACGTCTGAAATCATGCTTGCCGAAGCCAACGCACATCCCGCCAGAGTCGGGGTTGAAGCGCCAGACGAAATATCTACTCCTAGATTTCCTGAAATTAGGCGCGCATTTCTGAAATTAGGCCCGCCGAAAACAGTGCCCGGCGTGTCAGATTCCACGTAGACGCGCCAAACGTAAGATCAACTCCTAGAACTTCTGAAAGCAGGCTTCTTGAAACCATTCCCAGTAGCGCCAGACTCCACATTGAGGCGCTAGCATAAGATCCGCTCCTAGAATTTATGAAATTTGTCTTGCTGAAACCAGTGACAAGCGCGCCAGACTCGATATGTAAAAAAGAATTCCTAGAATTTCTGAAATTAGGCTACTTGAAACCAGTAATAGACGCAACAAACTACACGTTGACGCGCCAGTGCGACAGACGTAGGATTTATTTCTAAAACTTCTGATATTTAGCTTGCTGAAACCTGTGACAGACTCAACGTTGATGCTCCAGTGCGCGATATGGAGGATGTATTCCAAGAATTTCTGAAAACAGAAATGCCGAAAACAGTGCCAAGCACACTAGACTAGAGGTTGACGTGCAAGACGCAACATCTATCTTTGAAATTTCTGAAATCAGGCTTCTTGAAACCAATGACAGACACGCCAGACTGGAAGTTGACGCGCCAGTGCGCCAGATGTAAGATCTATTTCTAGAACTTCTGAAATTGGTCTTGCCTCAACTGGTTCCAGGCGCGCCAGGTAAATGATCAATTTTTGGTATGTCTGACATTTTTGGCGCAGAGCGCCGAGTTAGTCCGGGAGCTAGCGTGAAGTTGTGCAGGGAACGAGGTAGTACATAAAGCTTTCACATAGCATACCACACCTCTAACCTACTGCAAAACTTTGCGTCTGCCGGATCAGATCATTTGCTTTTCAGAAATACAGAGGATAACACAATCCTATGTATTTCCAGTGGTAAAATTGTGACATCTGAGGTGTTGACTCCATTTTTTCGAATTTTTGCTCATAAAAGTTACACAAATTGGTATTTTGTTGAACTGGTTATTATAGAAATCATCTACAGATCATGATCTTTCAAATGAGTTATCATTCAGTGACAGAGGATGAAGTAAAGTGTACAAGCAGACACTTTTCGTTGGTGTAACTGCAAATTTTAACATAGAAATTTCAGGAAAATTGTTGATATACTTTAACGAAAAGTGTCTGTTTGTACACTTTACTTCATCCTCTGTCACTGAATGATAACTCATTTGGAAGATCATGATCTGTAGATGATTTCTATAATAATCAGTTCAACAAAATACCAATTTGTTTAACTTCTATGAGCAAAAATTCGAAAAAATGGAGTCAACACCTTAAATGTCACAATTTTACCACTGGAAATACATAGGATTGTGTTATCCTCTCTATTTCTGAAAAGCAAATGATCTGATCCGGCAGACGCGAAGTTTTGCAGTAGGTTAGAGGTGTACTATGCTATGTGAAAGTTTTATGTACTACCTCGTTCCCTGCACAACTTCACGCTAGCTCCCGGACTAAGTCCAGACGTGCCTCTCAGAAGTGCGCCAGGTAGTCTGACGCACCACTGCATGGATTCCAGTTCACCGGCGTGAACCATTCGATGAGGTTACGCAGTTCCAATTGTATGCGTCGGACACTAACTGGCATCGATACAGTGGTGCGCCGGACCGCGACCGGACGGCAGGCTTCGGCGCACTGGTGCACTTGTTTTCAGGATTTCTAGTAATTGATCATTCATCTGGCACGCTAGAACTTCGGAAGAATCTCCTAGTGAAAAACTCCGGCGTGTGTGGTGCACTATATATTTGCAATACCATTCGGACTGAAACATCAAGCAGGTCCAAAAGTGAACTTTAGGTGTGTAAACTTAAGAGCTGCACCGACTTTTTTTTTGTAATCCGAAAGTGCCGGGATTGCAATCCTTAATTACACCTAAATAATCAACAATCAAGTAATCGAAGCCATGTTAATAGTGCATGCCTGCATTTATATAATCCTTTGAATGTGATCAATAGCCTGTTGATGCCTTATTGTGCCACTTGCGTGATTTGCCTACATAAACTTACCGGACGACATTCAAGGATGGTCAAATATTTATGCATCAACATCAGCCTACCAAAGACCAGGGCTATTTCTCACCTTTATTCTATAAGCAACATGCAAGAGCATAGAACATTTGTGATGCTGACCAACTATGAAAAATTGCACTTCTAATATATAATTATAAAATCACATGTGTAATGATAGACGGATGCTTCTAGCAGCACTACAGGCAAAGGCAACTTCTATGACACACGCACCACCAGTGCTGTAGTCGTAGGCTAAGGTGGGATAACGCCGTAATGCCACCGGTCTATCATTTTTTTACAGCGCTTGCACAGAAAGAAATAATGATTTTTTCATTCGTTGAAAGTGTTTCACGGAATTCCAGCAGCGTTACCTTCTGACAAATCTAGGACTGCAGCACTGACACGCACGTGGGATGAATTATTCGCAAATTATCTGACTGAAGAATAATTTCAGAATGACTATTTAACATGCGCAGATGGTTTCAAGGTCAGGTACCGGTACCTTAAGTTTAATTTTGACTTGTAAATTATTTCTTACAAAGACATCAGCACATATGGGCGTACTCCTTTAAACTGATTTCAGACAGGTAATTAGAAAACTTGTGAATAAACAATTTCAATGAAAAACGCATCAAATTCATAGGATCTATCACTTTAATTTGTCCTTGACACATTTCGACGCCGAACCGAACAGCTGAAATTGCCATCAAAATCAGCTGATGGCCATTATAGTCCCACTAATTTAAACAAAAGCAAAAAATCGGATTTGTATGGTTGAGGCCATTGAAACACATCCCGTCACTGGAGTTATTTTCAAACCACAGGTTTTCGCAATATCAGTGCTGACATAACTACATGAACTGCCTGTGTCAATCAAAATTTCCATACTTTTCCCATTCATATCTCCTGTAGTAACTGCACAGGTGACCCCGCTTAAAGGAGATGAATTCAATGTAGCGAGCAAAGACGCAGAAGTTGATTCCATATTTCGTGATAAAGCGGTGGATCGACAGGCTTTAGCAAAATGACCGGTTTTTCCACACTTACCACATATGGCATTGCGGGCTTTACAGATATTGCGATGATGTAAAGAGCCGCCACAGAAATAACAACGATGCAGAACAGATGCAGTTGTAGCAGTTCTATCATTACGACTGTTGGAGTTAGAGTCCACATGTTCATCATTCTTGCCATGCACTGAAGCTTGCGTTGGAAAAATATCTGTCAGAGCAGCAGCCGAAGTTACTCGAGACGACGATGGATATTGATAAGCTTCACTGTGAAGTTGTGCCATTTCAAGAGCACGAGCTTGTGAGACTGCATCAGTTAGATTCAATGTCAAATTTTCCAGCAAGCGCTGACGAATAGAATTAGAAGACATACCAGCAATAAACGCATCACGTATGGCTTGTTCACATATGATTTCAGCAGACGAGGTCAAGAAATTTCAGTCAAGCGAGAGCCCCTTCAAATTATCCAAAAATTGATCAAGATTTTCTCCTGGTTGTTTCCGACATGTAGCAAGACGATATCGGGCAAAAACTTCAGTTTTTGGTTTAATAAATCGAACGTTGAGAATGGCTAATGCGTCAGAAAAAGTCGATGTGTGTTTGATGAGTTTGTAGATAGGGCAAGACACATGAGTTTTCAGCAGAACCAATTTATCGGGAGATAAGGCGGCATCGATTGATTTGAAGAATTCGTTGAAATTGTTCAACCACATCTCCCACTCATCAGCGGCGTTCGGAGACTCAGGATTAATTTCCAGTGTACGAGGACGTAAGAATTTATCCATGTTGCAGTCGTTTGTCTTGTTCCATAAATTGTTGTAGTAAAAGTCAGGTTACCTGTTATAAGGCTTTATTGAACAAGACATTCACAAAGCATGAATTAGACCGTACGAATGAAACACAATCAGACAAGCGAATAGTTATCGTCAACGAGCACCATGCTGAAGCGATGAGACAAAGATGAATGATTACTTAATTAACCAATAGCGCAGAGCCGCAGAGCATAACAATAACGATCATGTCAGACTATAACAATAGCAATCACGTCAGACCATAACAATAACAATCACGTCAATGCTATGTACCCTTTGAAACTTCATCTTGTTCCCTTTGTGATCAGGAAATATTTTCAACAGTCACTGTGTATCGTGCATGATGAGTCATCATGCACGTCTGTGATTGGTCACTATTGTGTCTTTGTGTGGCTTTTCTATATAAGGAGGACATTGTACCGTTCTATTTCAAGCGTAATTCTAGGCTAATACAATGTCAATCAGCATGTCGTTCACTACCAACATTCCCATTTCAATAATTTACCGAAGTCAACTCTTCACCGGCAATATACAATATTCTATTCTGCCGTAAATATAACTGGCTATAAAGCGGATTTGGTGGATCTGATGGAGGAAATAGTTAAGTATTTCCGCTGCGAAGAGGACGTTGTGGTGCAGAGAATGTTTATGAGAGTCGTGAACAACGCTCTTACACGAGTTGCAAGATTTTGGCTCAATGAAGTATTTCGCCCACTAGCTCAAACTGAGATTGTACCGGAATACTCTCGCTGTTGCTGCAGCAGTATCCGACGGAAACACAAAACATGTCTCCATGACATTATCACCCCCAGCTACTTTGACGAGAAGGGTGAGAAATGTAAACTGGACTTGTTCAAAGGACCGCCATCAGTAAGCATCAATGTGGCTGCTCAAGGACATTCAGAGGTGATCAGTTTGCGGGCATACTATGCCAATATACTAAAGACTTTCCATTCAAAGCCCTGCTGTATGTGCTGTCCAATTTCAAAACATCTAATGAAAGACATTGAGCAGCTCATAACTGCTACAAATCAGACTCTAGCCGATGTGAGTGTATATCAGTTTCCTCCTTCAACTTGTTAAGTTGTTAAGTGTTTTGTGTAATTTTATAAGTACCAGCAACAAACTCTGCGCGATATGTGAATGCTTGTAAACTTCTGTGTATAATGTTGTAGGTACTAAGCAAAAATTGTAATTGTATTATCTATTTCCATATTAGAATAAAAATGTCTGTAAAACGGAAGGCATCTTCTCGTCAATCGAAACGCTCTTTCAAACCATCAAGTCAGTTTAAAAGGGCGTTGCGAAAGTTAAACAGGATACATGATAATAAGAAGAAGTGTAAATTGATTCTAAATTCAAGTGATGATTTTATTCGTGATTTAGCTTTTGCAATACACAAATGTCTACCTATTTACAAGCCTCTATTGAATGCTGGCTTATTGAATAGCATAAAAAAGTTTTCAAATCCAAGGAGCAGTGACAAGAAAAGGCGAAACTTAATTCAGCGCGGTGGTGGTGGGTTTCTAAGTATGTTAACTGATATTGGAAACAGTATTAATGGTGCAATCAATAGTCCGCTTGGAAGGATTGCAGCAACTCCTGCTATGTTAATATAACGTTAACGAATCATAAAGTGACACTTCATCACTTTGATCGATGAGTCATATATAGATGTATATAAGGAAAACGCTTTAATGACATTTTATTTCTTTCAAGTGACAATTCATTTGCGCTGGTTGAAAGCTCCAAATAAGTACTTGTTGAAACATGACTCAGAAAATGTATACAATCAGAGAGGAAGGTGACTCTTTTGAGCAAGATCTCTTGAAGCTTCGTCCGACACGAAAGGTGCAAGGGATTGGAAATACATTCTACTTTCAAACCTTGAATTATGGCGATGATGGCCTTTATCTTCAAGTTCCATTTTACCACAGTAATGGCATGTCTACATCAGGGTATAGCAATATGAGACAAATGCGAGTGACTTTTCCAAAATGGAAACAGGTGATTCTTAAAACTATTGACTCTTTCGCGAAAGAATGTGTTGAGCTGCCTGAAAGTGCTCCCACTCATTGAGAAAGGCATTAGAGGAAGGAGTTGGTTACAAGGAATTGCCGGAATTCGATACACTGTTTTCAAAATTATCGGATCATTTTCAAGCATTCGATCTCTTTACAGACGCAATGGAATGTGAGGATCTCAAACGGGGTCGCTATATGGGCTTAGTGCACGTTACCGGACTTTATATTGGCTCACATGGTTCGACTGGTAAAGTCGCATCTTTACAAATGAAGGTTCTTCAACTACCAATAGATAAATGCTTAATTAACATTGATAAGACTGCTTCAAGTGATGTGAAGGAAGAGAGTAAAAAGCGAGGGCGGAAACCTAAAGATGGGAATATCAAATTGAAGTTGAAGCGCCAAGATGCTGACTTGAAAACTTTCTATAATCCCAATTGTGATGAGGAAACACAAATGTTTCAATTTGTAAATATAACTTGAAAGCTTCTATTCTGAATGTAAATAAACGTGATCTGGAACATGTGTCTGTTTTGTTGTTCTAAGCAAAATTAGCGGGATGATGAGTTTAATGTTAATGGAATTATAAGATGACAGATTTTCGTCTATTCACTGATCGCACAATGTGTGTCGCTGGACCAAGTCAGTCCGGTAAAACTACATTTGTAACTCAATTGCTACAATATAGAAATGAAATGTTTAACAAGGAAATTAAGAGAGTCAAATGGTGTTATGGAATATTTCAACCACAACTACATTCTGCACTTCGCCAGAAAGGTTATGAGGTGAAACAAGGGTTGCCATCAACTGAGGATATCAAAGCAGGTGATTTACTAGTATTAGATGATGCGTTACGTGAAAGCTAATCTTCAAAGGATGTAACTGAAATGTTAATTCAAACTGCACATCATAGGGAAGCTTTTATTATCTACATCACCCAAAACATCTTCGATAAAGGGAAAGAGCAAAGAACTAGAAGTTTGAATACACATTATTTGGCAATATTTAAAAATCCAAGAGATAGCAGTCAGATACATCATCTCAGTAGACAAATATTACCTCAACAACCTAAAGTACTTTCGAAAATATATGAAGATGTAGCAAAGAAGCCACATGGCTATCTATTTATTGATCTAACCCAGGAATGTCCGGAACGACTTCGACTTCGAAAAAATATCATACCTAATTCCGTTGAACCAATGACAGTTTTCTCGGTTCACAGTTAGTTTTAAGCAATGTACTTTGCTACCTTATTATTTTCAAACATGTCGTATTCAAAGATGGTAGTCATTCCTCAAGAGGAGTATGTACAGTTGACTACATTACAAAGCGCACAGGAAGTCAAAAATATAGATCAACCTATTACGAATCAACTTAAGGAACTAACAGAAAAGGATATGGAAATTCAGAAGATTAAGGATCCTTATCGGCGAATGCAGTTAGCAGCTGGAAACATTGATGAAAGTCGACAGATTCGTGACAAGTTGCGACGATTTATAAACTTGTCAACACCCCGACCATATCGTGTGCGCGCTGAGCGATTATTTGAGTTCATTGATCCACATGTGAAGTTCAATGAGAGAGGGGAGATAATAGATGAAACAACTGGTGATGTTATTAGAAATAGTCACATAGATGACCTTCTACAATATACCGTCAGAGATGTAAGGTGAAAACTAGGTGCACCACAAGGGTGGTCATATTTTCAGAAAATTTTATCTGATCAAAATGTACCTCACAATATTATTGGAGGACCGACTGTGAATGAGTTGGATAAGGGTCACTTACAAGATGGATCAAAAAGAAAAACATCCGCGATGGCGATCAAGCGAGAGCTTCATGATCCCGATGATCTTCAACCAAAAAGAGCTACTAGGCGCTCAATGCGTGTTGGGAAGATGCATAGTAAATACTAAGCAAATATGAATTTAGCCTTGCTTCTCTCATGTCATGTCGTTACAAAACTTTTGCTGTTGTTTCAAATCTGCGCTCGAAGGTAAAGGAGAAGAGGGCATAGAGGTTGATATCAATTGTGTTAGCAGTTGCTGTGCGAGTAATACGCGTGCAAATCAGAACAAAGACGATGAGTACAGCAGTGAAACTCAGAAAGATTTATTACGACTTAAATCAACCCGCAAGTTTCAGTCGTCCGGAGGTTCTAGCTCGTGCAGCAGGTGTGGGAGTAGAGAAAGTCAAGAAGTGGTTAAGGAGTCAACCGACTTACACTCTTCACAAAAATGCGAGAAGGCGGTTTCCAACGAGAAAATATGTTGTTAACAATATAGATAGTCAATGGCAAGCGGACTTGGCTGACATGCAACAGATATTACAGCACAATGATGGCTATAAATACATCTTAACCGTAATAGATATTTTATCTCGCTATGCTTGGACACGTGCGCTGAAATCTAAACGAGGACCAGAAACTGAAGCGGCTTTTTAGAGCATTTTCGATGAGGGATGTGTTCTACAAAGAATACAGACCGATCAAGGGAAGGCATTCGAAAACTCTCATGTTCGAAGTCTCCTTAAAAGTCATAATGTGGAATTGTTTAGTTTCAAAAGTGCTTATAAAGCTGCCATGGTGAGAGGTTCAATCGCAAACTGAAGACAAAAATATGGCGCCATTTCACTGCAAAAAATACACATGTTTGGGTAGGGGACTTGCACAAATTTGTCAAAGAATTACAATGAAAGCTGCCATCGCATTATTAAGATGAGACCAGTTGATGTTACCCCAGATAATGCGATGGATGTATGGCTTCGATTGTATGATAAGAAAGCGAAAAACATTTCCAATGAAAGGAAAATTAATGTTGGTGATAGAGTTCGGATTTCAAAGGTTAAGTCTACATTTGAGAAGGGGTATCTACCTAATTGGACTGAAGAAGAGTTTTTTGTAGATGAAGTAAAGAGAAAAGTTAGACCCATCATGTATAAATTAATAGATTACCATGGCAATCCAATTGAAGGAACATTTTACTCTTATGAATTGCAAGTAGTAGACAGAAGTGAAGAGGTGTATATGATTGACAAAATAATTAGGAAGAAAGGTCATAGCAATCAAAGGAAATATCTAGTTAAATGGAAAGGGTATGCAGAGTATCAATTCGGCTTTGTGTTTCTTCGATTCTCCCCCTCATCAAACAGACATCATCTCCTCAACAATTGTAGTAGTAGTAGTAGACATAGTCCCCACAACAAATATCGATGGTAACCAACAGCCTACTCAGTTTGATATACCTGCCAATCCTCAAGATTATATTGACTGTCAATCCATTGATTTAGAGTTGTGTATACAAATTTAGAAGACTGATGGCACAAATATTGATCCATCCAAGGACAAAGTGGGATTGGCAAATCTTCCTATTGCCAGTCTGTTCTCAGATGTGTATCTAATATTGAATGACAAACAGATTGAAGGAGGGGATCGAGCATATCCATATGGAGCATACATACATACAATGACGCAATTTCAAAACCAAGCTAAACAGTCACACTTACCAGTTTCCGGGTGGTATGATGATCAGCAAAGGAAATTTGATGATGTCTCAAATACAGGGTTAAAAAGACGAATGGATTTAACAGCGGATTCAAAGTAATTATACTTGAAAGGACCTGTCTATCTTGATTTCCTTCGTCAATCTAGATATCTGCTATCGCAGGCTAAAATGCAAATAAAATTTATTCGTGCAAATCCTGAGTTCGCGTTAATCGCCTTTGGAGCTACAAACTATCAAATCAACATAAGTAGTGCCGTGCTCAATGTAAGGAGAGTAACAATGAACCCGTCAGTCATCAACGAGCAAGCGACAGGATTGAGGAAAAACAATGCAATATATCCAGTTAATGACAGTGTGTTGACAAACTTCACAATTGGTGCGGGATCATCCTCACATGCCTACCCAAATCTTTTTCCCACTGCAATGCCAAAGGCGATGTATATCACATTTGTGGAAAATAAGGCATTCATAGGTGCTTTTGAAAAGAATCCATTCAATTTCCAACACTTTAATGTTAGCAATCTAGCACTCTACCAGGATGGGAAATTTGTATCTTGCAAAGCATATAAGCCTAATTTCAAAGATGGCAAATTCGCACGTGAATATGGTTCTACTTTCACCGCCCTCAACATGTTTAATACACATGATTCAAATGGAATTACAATGGATATGTACAAGAATGGTTATTTCTTCATTATGTACAACCTCACAGCAGATGCAGATCTAGGTGGTGAAAGTGTAGGAGATACAAAGCCTGGAAATCTACGACTGGAGGTATCATTTGAGTCACCTTTGAAGAAAACAATTACTTGTCTCATTTACGCTGTCTATGATAGCAAAGTTGAGATAATAAGAATGAGAGACGTGACTGTCAGCTATCAGAAATGAGTAACTTAGGCAACATAGAAATCTTGAGGAAAAGGAGGAAAGCTCATCCCTACTCCAAGACAATATTTCTCAATGTCTTTTCTAGAGATAATTTACCTGATTCAATTCCTTTCTATCCTTGTTCGCTTATCATCAATACGGATACCAACAATCTTACCGGAAAACATTGGATTACTGTATACATCAATCGTTATAAAGTGGCCGAATATTTTGACTCTCTTAATCAACCTCGTTTAGATGATATCGCATTATGGATGAACATGTTCTCCTGGACTGTTAGGAAAGTGATATCGTTCCCACTTCAAAGTAATACATCTCTAATGTGCGGTGGCTATGTACTCTATTTTGTCAACAAGAGACCATTGAAAAATAACTGTAAAAGTGCTTTAGAACTATTTTCGAAAGACTGTGATAAAAATGATGTAATTCTTTCTAAATATGTCGAAACAGTTTTGAAATAAAGTTTTATGTTGTATCCTTAACTTTCTCTCTTTTCCAAAACAAGGGTTTATAAGGAAAACAAAAACATGCTCATATTTTATTATCTATTCACATATATACAAAATCTACAATCTGGTTTTCATGAAACATTTTTTCAAATCTCATATGATGGGAGGCACATCACTTATGTCTTTAATGCCGGCTATCACAATCTTTCCATTATTGAAAACTTGAACATGATATGGATGCCAATTAGTCAATTGAGCTGCTGGAAATAGCCCCACTTCATAAGTTAGATGATGCGATGATGTAACTTTACGGAAGTCATAGTGATAGTGCAATTCACATAACACGGTCATTGTTTTCACTTTCCAATCAGATAATGAATCACCAAGTAAATGTTCCAAAGTAAAGTGTAGATATGAGAGATCACCCTCCATGACACTTCCAATACATTGGATTCTTCCATTTGGAAAGAATAGTATATAGAGAGATTTATCCTTCCTCTGAATCCTCCATGTTAACATTGAGGGTCTTCCAAGATGTAAGCTCGTTTTCGGCTTCAATTTGCGTTTTATCAGTAACCATTGTTTTCGGTTGGGTATACTCCTCTCGATCTCTTGTAGATTGAGCTTTGAGTTTGCTTTTGTAGTTAACATCCGATTTACAACTTCCAACCGTTTGATGTCCTCCATCTTTGATGAATGACGTTATCTGTGATAGTATCTCCCTTGTAAAGGTTTCCCATGTGACGTCACTGAAACGAAAAAATCGATATTCAACATCTTCGGAATGATGTTGAGTACAAAGTCTCTACATATCCATTCACATTAGGACTACCTATTTATTAGTAATCATTTCTACATATCGGAAAGATGTAGAAATTTCAATTTTAGTAAGACTACTTATGTATTAGTAAGTGTTGCTACATGTCGGAAGATGTAGCAGTCGCAAGATCCATTACAAGTGGAATATTGTATTGCATTTGTTTACACTTTTTCTACATCATCTGTGACAGGAAGTCATCTCCTTCTCTTTGAAGGTGGGGGAAGACTTAGACTGTAGTGTCCATATGGTAATAATAAATTTTTATCCAGCCTTTGTTTTGGAAAAAGAGAGCAAGTTCAGGATACAACATAAAACTTTATTTCAAAACTGTTTCGACATATTTAGAAAGAATTACATCATTTTTATCACAGTCTTTCGAAAATAGTTCTAAAGCACTTTTACAGTTATTTTTCAATGGTCTCTCGTTAACAAAATAGAGTACATAGCCACCGCACATTAGAGATGTATTACTTTGAAGTGGGAACGATATCACTTTCCTAACAGTCCAGGAGAACATGTTCATCCATAATGCGATATCATCTAAACGAGGTTGATTAAGAGAGTCAAAATATTCGGCCACTTTATAACGATTGATGTATACAGTAATCCAATGTTTTCCGGTAAGATTGTTGGTATCCGTATTGATGATAAGCGAACAAGGATAGAAAGGAATTGAATCAGGTAAATTATCTCTAGAAAAGACATTGAGAAATATTGTCTTGGAGTAGGGATGAGCTTTCCTCCTTTTCCTCAAGATTTCTATGTTGCCTAAGTTACTCATTTCTGATAGCTGACAGTCACGTCTCTCATTCTTATTATCTCAACTTTGCTATCATAGACAGCGTAAATGAGACAAGTAATTGTTTTCTTCAAAGGTGACTCAAATGATACCTCCAGTCGTAGATTTCCAGGCTTTGTATCTCCTACACTTTCACCACCTAGATCTGCATCTGCTGTGAGGTTGTACATAATGAAGAAATAACCATTCTTGTACATATCCATTGTAATTCCATTTGAATCATGTGTATTAAACATGTTGAGGGCGGTGAAAGTAGAACCATATTCACGGGCGAATTTGCCATCTTTGAAATTAGGCTTATATGCTTTGCAAGATACAAATTTCCCATCCTGGTAGAGTGCTAGATTGCTAACATTAAAGTGTTGGAAATGGAATGGATTCTTTTCAAAAGCACCTATGAATGCCTTATTTTCCACAAATGTGATATACACCGCCTTTGGCATTGCAGTGGGAAAAAGATTTGGGTAGGCATGTGAGGATGATCCCGCACCAATTGTGAAGTTTGTCAACACACTGTCATTAACTTGATATATTGCATTGTTTTTCCTCAATCCTGTCGCTTGCTCGTTGATGACTGACGGGTTCATTGTTACTCTCCTTACATTGAGCACGGCATTACTTATGTTGATTTGATAGTTTGTAGCTCCAAAGGCGATTAACGCGAACTCAGGATTTGCACGAATAAATTTTATTTGCATTTTAGCCTGCGATAGCAGATATCTAGATTGACGAAGGAAATCAAGATAGACAGGTCCTTTCAAGTATAATTACTTTGAATCCGCTGTTAAATCTATTCGTCTTTTTAACCCTGTATTTGAGACATCATCAAATTTCCTTTGCTGATCATCATACCACCCAGAAACTGGTAAGTGTGACTGTTTAGCTTGGTTTTGAAATTGCGTCATTGTATGTATGTATGCTCCATATGGATATGCTCGATCCCCTCCTTCAATCTGTTTGTCATTCAATATTAGATACACATCTGAGAACAGACTGGCAATAGGAAGATTTGCCAATCCCACTTTGTCCTTGGATGGATCAATATTTGTGCCATCAGTCTTCTTAATTTGTATACACAACTCTAAATCAATGGATTGACAGTCAATATAATCTTGAGGATTGGCAGGTATATCAAACTGAGTAGGCTGTTGGTTACCATCGATATTTGTTGTGGGGACTATGTCTACAATTGTTGAGGAGATGATGTCTGTTTGATGAGGGGGAGAATCGAAGAAACACAAAGCCGAATTGATACTCTGCATACCCTTTCCATTTAACTAGATATTTCCTTTGATTGCTATGACCTTTCTTCCTAATTATTTTGTCAATCATATACACCTCTTCACTTCTGTCTACTACTTGCAATTCATAAGAGTAAAATTTTCCTTCAATTGGATTGCCATGGTAATCTATTAATTTATACATGATGGGTCTAACTTTTCTCTTTACTTCATCTACAAAAAACTCTTCTTCAGTCCAATTAGGTAGATACCCCTTCTCAAATGTAGACTTAACCTTTGAAATCCGAACTCTATCACCAACATTAATTTTCCTTTCATTGGAAATGTTTTCCGCTTTCTTATCATACAATCGAAGCCATACATCCATCGCATTATCTGGGGTAACATCAACTGGTCTCATCTTAATAATGCGATGGTAGTTTTCATTGGCTAGTTTGAATTTAGTGTATATTAAGGAGAAGTTATAAAAAAGATGAAATGGAGAATGCAACGTACCACGTTAACATAATTATATTTGATGGTCCATTTCTAAATTTATCTGTTTCTATGTCCGTATGAAGGATAATTAGGCAAGAGAAGTTAGATTATTACCACTTTTTTGGCGCATTCGAATTGAATTAATTTCCACTATTCGTTTGTTCGTCTCACACTGATATTGTAAGTTTAGTGGTAGCTAAAGAAATTATCTAGTATCACTAAAATTGCTTAACTAAATTGAAACTTTGTTTTCATGAGGCAAGACGATGATCTCATTTCAGGTACAAAAATAACTTTCATAAAATAATTATCTGACAACATTAATGTCATGCATGGTTACATAAATGCAGAATCTCCCTTTTAATTAGTGAACAAAAATAATCGAATATATAATCAATAACTTCATTGACCAAAGGTTTCTAGTTATATAACCTAACTTCAGGGACAAAAAGCAATAGTGGAAATAATCATTCTGCTAAATCATTCAAAATTCAAATAAGGTTACAAATCACCCATTACCAAAAAAATCTTACTACAAGTTTTGCAATAAAGAAATACAAACCTAAACTATGACATTATTTATGTGATACACTGCATTTAAACAGTCATGAAATATGAGATCACATGTTATAGACGAGTGATTATTTTTGATTGATCATGTCCGAGTAAAATGTTAATTTAAAAACTGATCGAAATGACGCAAAAGTACAATTACATCGCCAAATCTTACAGTCATCCCAGGGCTCATACAGGAACGGCTTAGCGTTGAAAAATTGCTTCACCGTTGATTTCAGGTCATGCAATTTCAGCAGTAGGCTAGCCATCTTGAATTCGATGTCTTCGTAGAAAAAGGCTGAATTTACGGCTTTATAGGCACTGAGGGGATTACTAGCGTAGGTACTGAGCGTTAGTGATGCTTCGAAATACATCTGCAATGTAGCACAAAAAAGGATTTGTGATGTTTTGTATTGTATCAATGCACATGCACGAATAATACGGTGTGTAATTTGTCATTAAGTGTAAAAATTAAAGCGTTGATCTTTAAAATTTAAAATAAAAAACACGGCCTATGTGCCTATGTGTTTTTGATTTCAAATTCTAAAGAAATTCGGCTGACATTACCTCGGGGAGAGTTTTGATTAATTTGAATTATGGTCCACCCGCCTAAAGCCATCAATTATGAGATTACTTTGCAAGATATGACCTATGACTTGTTTTGGAAGTTTTAGCGAATTGTCTATAGAAATTTTACCGCAAAGCGATGTCTTCGTTCAAACTCATATTTAATAACGAGCGTCCGTTAGAAGCTGGGATTGCCCTTGATGATTACATGATAAAATGAGATCAATCAATAAAAAGTAAGATAAAAGATAAATCAGCGTTTTTTGGCAATTGTACGTTTCAGCTGGAAAAAATAATTAAAACAATAATAAAACAATTAATTGTGCAAGTAATGCAAGTATAAGCCGTCTGAATACTTATACATATATATATTTAAGAAAATAATTTTAGGTTAATAAAAAAATTACTTGTTGATAGTAAACGAATCCTTAGAACGGGATTTGCAAATCGATGGTAACATCGCATTGTAGTGGACACTATTTTGTCGGATTCTGTATGCATAAACCATATTCCGGGTTTTACACGAACGCACACACATACTTGTACAATATACATGCATATACCTTTATTTTAGATTAGCTCCATGTGACGCAATTAATTATGGGGCTTATCTTTAAATTGTATGAGGAAGAGTGAAGGCTCTATACAGGCAATGATTTTTGGTATGGTAAATAAAATTATAACCCGTCAGGTCGGACTTTTGGGCCACGGGTTTGGATAGGCCTGTAAACCCTGTGTGTCCGTACCCATCGCAAAAAATCAGGGTCTTAAATTGTAAAAGGTCGCTTAGGACTGATTTTTAGTTGATATTTTGAGAACATGATAGTTGGTACCTTCAGACCAAGCTTTTAAGTTTTATAACTAAAGACACACCCGAAACTTATCGCTTACCATTGAGGGGTTACGCAGGATTTGGAAAGCTTCAATTTCTTCCACCACCGTGAGTCCCTGAACCCTGACGATCTGTCATCAAATATGTCAGAAAGAAACTGCTTCATTTTTATACATGAGGAAGTGTCCAAAGTCAATCCTTTCTGCTTCAGCTTCTCCAGTAAGTCACAATCCTGTAAAGTCGAATTTCATGATTAGATTTCTGAAAATGACACCATGCACCGTGTCCAGAACATTTATCGGATGCCAGTGGGTTTCGCATTATGATTTTATGACTTTAGTGTGTTCATTGTAATGCAGCACCGTATGGTTAAACATGGTTCACTCAACTTTTGAAGTAGCCACTGCTTTGAATTGTCTTAAATTGAAAAACGTAATTTACTTAAATTACAGGTGCTCTATATACAAAGTTGCAAGAGTTATCCAAGGAGACATGATAAAAGCTAAGGGTTAATAGGTTAATTAATTTAATAGGTCTGATTTACTTCACACTTCAATTACCAATACATTTGTCATAAAACGAGGAAGTATACTTACCCGATCAGCATCACGGCTTATGGAATGATCTTTTAATCTGGGGCAATAACTGGTCGATAGACTTTCCACGTCGCTCTCTTTATCAGTGTCACTTTCCATTGATTCAGTTTCAGGAAGATCTGTGGTTGATGACATGCTGGATAACAGAAATACGACACCGTTTATCATTGTATACTGTAAACAATAAATAGGCGGCTTACCACTTATTAACGTTGACTTGCACTGCGTTATGGAACTCATCTATACTTGCTTTCCGTTTCCTTCCAAATTTTTGTGGCATAAATAACAATTTCTCATTTGGGGCCAAAGACGCCCTAAATTCTTTCAGGCGCCGAATGAGTCGGATTCTCCAAAACTTCTGTAATTCATAATTTGCATTCATGAGTGATGGATGCACGTATGAGAATTATCCATTTTTCCCAATGTGGGATCAAGACAATTTTTTAATTTTTCGTCAAGATAATCTAAGTTATCAATCCACAGCAACTGATTGATCTGCATTTAGACATGAAGTCAGATATTTCTTTGTTTCAAGGGCCATTAATTCGAAAATTAAGTATACTTAAATGACTACGGATCGTAAGCTTATTGTAATGCTTGTAAACAGTAGGCGGAAAATTCTCATAGATGGATGGATGTCTGAAATGAAGCTTACCTTTGCATCTTCATTATTATTGTCTGTTAAGACGGGAAGTTCATCAGAGATTGCTTCGCAAATGAAGGATAACTGTGTTGAATCCAAAGACCTGTCGCGAATAAAAAGAAAAATTCGTTTATTTATATGAAGTTTATATGAACCACTATCACAATTTAGCTCATCTTGAATATTCTGACTAAGCACAGCTTCCTTTTACGCAAATGCTGACAATTACTTTATTAACCTTATTCAAACTTTTTGCACATATGGCTTTTATCAAGTTAATTTCCGAAATACACAGTACACAGATTTTTTCCGATCGCGAGGTTTCGGCTAACAGCCTTGATCATATAGAATGAAAGCAATGAAAAACACACGGGTCAGACAGGAGTCGTAATTTCAACGCGAAATTAACTTCTTTCTAATTACTTTATTACATAACCGGATATGAGGAGACCTGCTGTCCTTAAAATAGCTAGGTCAATTTTTAGGGTACCCATACATTGATTAAAATAAGGAAAATGGTAAGATGTTGAACGTGAGCTATTTGACTCACTTTTTGTTCGATGGATGAAGTCCAAAATGATTGAATAAATTAGTTTCCTTTACGGTTCTATATCTGCAACCGTTTATGCCACATTCGAAGACCATTCAATTCAACAAATAAATTGGGAAATAATTTCAGGAAATTCAGGGGATTTCAGGGGGGACTACACTTGAAATGTACTAGTAAATAGTTTGATCATAACCATCATCGATTATCAAAAAAAATTCTGTGAATGACATTGATACTGTACTAACGGACAGCCGTAAATTTGAAAATTTTCATGTATTATGCCTACTGCACACGCATACATTTTCTCTCATTTATTCTTCTTTGCCTACAGCAGGAGCGATAATTTTCAATGTTACTGACATCGTATTTACTCAATTATAACGTTAACAGGCTCTCGTCTAAGCATTTGCAAGCATATTTGCGTCATGCATTCAATGTCTGTAAAGTCTGGACATCTCATCACGTCTTTTACACATTTACAAACATGTGTTAGCATATAATTATTGGTCAACATGACACATTCTTGTGATAATCTGGTCTTCGACATCGTGCACAACGTGCAGAGTAACTCATTTGTATCCTCCTATTTTTGTATCATGTCATTTAAGTTCTAACTCATATTTCATAATACCGGGTAGCCCAAGTTGCTACTACAAGAGATTGAATTGTAAGATAGCCTAATAGCCCTACTATAAGCACAGTAGAAAAATGTGTGGGAGACACGATAATTGCGAATGGTTTAGGGTTATTTGGGTAGTTTACATAATTCAAGTTAACCTGTATGCGGGATGTAATGGACTAAGCTGAAAGCCTTCCCGCGAGAAAATGAGTCGTGGGCCCCTCGTCAAAAAGTCGTGGGCCACGTGAAAATATGGGGGCCAACAAATTTTTCGAAAATGGCTTATTTGGGAGTAAAAATGCATGATCATGTCAATTTGCAACCATTCTCTTTAAAAAATGGCGTGAAATGTGATCTCTTAAAGTCGAGGATTGGCCCCCCAATTTTCACGGTTATCTTTTTGACGGTGGTCGTCGGTCGGCCCTTAAGTTCACACGAGATCTAATTTTGAATAAGAACGACCCCTGAGTTGTCACACACATTGAGCAGCAAATTTGTTGTGATTTCTAAGAAAAGCGTATCTCTGATGCTAGTGGACTGGCCCAAAACTGTCATCGATCGGCTGTCTGGCATATCTAGGCAAGTTTTTCCTTGGAATAAATAACCTTAGCTCTCATTTCTCTCAGTGATTTTCGCTACATGATGATGATGAATTCAATCGTGAAATGTTGCGATAAACATTTTTGGTTGCGATACTTTATACATTTGCATGACGCATCGATGACAATGCATATAATTACTCAAAATTCTTGACTTACCCTGAACTTCATATCATTCTTTATATCATTCTGACCATGATTCTGACTATGCCTGAATTTCAATGCTTGTCGTCAATTTTTTCGTCAATCAAGGTTGCAAGCTGTATTATTGTTCATTCATTAAATTGTGAATGAATGAAAGAATCCTCAATGAGTGTTGCATAATATCTCGGTCGCTTCAAGCCTGTTATACAGTGAGGGAGAGAAGGGAGAGATAATTCTATTAATAGAAGCGCGCTTTGTCCAGTCCAGCCCGATAACAGATAACTTTCTCGTGCGCCTTCGATAGCGCAGCGCAATTAGACGATCACATTTCAACTCGAGGGTTCATTTCAACTTCATTTCACAAAGAGAAACAGCGCAGAATACTCTAGACGTTCATTTGTGTCTCTACCATTGGAACTGCCTGACTGACACCTGTGGACATCGCTATGTAAATTGATTGATCTTATTAATGGATTATAAATCAAATTACAATATAGAAGATGCGAGGAATATCCTGAGCCGAAAATATTGATGGAATGGATTATTTATCAAACGAAATTCGTATCAGGTAAGTCGAATGAAGTGATGATAAATAAATTTAGTAAATAATAGTGGTTAACCTGCGCACTACACATTATACCAAACACTGAATTAATTGAAATATTTCAACAGATAACTTTTGAATTAGATGTGATGTAAAAAAATGTACCTCTGGTTATAAATGTTTGACTATAGGTAAAGCAAGCCAATTTTTCACGGCCATTCAGATCGAATCGTGCGGACAGACTGACATCGTAAACGAATCGCTTCGTATGAATACGGTAAATCCAGTCGAAGCTCGTTAATTCGGACACGGAAGACTTCGGTCAATTGAGATCATACGGCCGCGGTATTTTTTTTGTATATTGGGCGGCTTATATAAGTTGCTTTTGAATTCAGACTTTCAATAATTAAGAGATGGAAAACCTGGTATTTATGCTCTTAAATCGAACTTTGACTGCAAAATACTTTGCACAGCGTTGGCGCTAACTGATGGTTCGCTGCAATGAGATAAAGTCAATTCTGGCGACGTGACATTAGATGGGCAAAATCAATCAATACGGCATGTAAAAACCAATGAAACAGATCAAGTTAACAAAGGACTTTAATTGATTATCTTTAATAAAAGGAAACACCGTTGTCACGGTGTGCCTGAATCCACTTTTGGTCGAAGGAATTAGAAGTCAAAATATTTTTGCTGCATGGATGAGATTAGGCTTCTAGAAGTTGATTAAAACAAAAATTAAAAAAATCGATCGACGTCTTTATGAATAATTTGATTTTTTCGTTTTTTTACCTTTTTTCTATTAATGAATAATAATAATTGTTCTAATAATTGGTCGAAGGAATTAGAAGTCAAAATATTTTTGCTGCAAGGATGAGAGTAGGCTTGTGGAAGTTGATTAAAACAAAAATTAAAAAAATCGATCGACGTCTTTATGAATAATTTGATTTTTTCGCTTTTTTACCTTTTTTCTATTAATGAATAATAATAATTGTTCTAATAATTGGTCGATGGAATTAGAACTCAAAATATTTTTGCTGCAAGGATGAGAGTAGGCTTGTAGAAGTTGATTAAAACAAAAATTAAAAAAATCGATCGTCGTCTTTATGAATAATTTGATTTTAGTACTTATTATATAGCTAATTGGATTAATTTTATACTACTTTTTAATAATGTAAGTAATAAAACAATCAAGTACTTATTATATAGCTAATTGGATTAATTTTATCCAATTAAAATTATTGGTGACGTCAATAGATTGCGTCAATTGTCATTCTGTTGATAGCGTTTGCACGCGGTCTCATGCCATTACTTCAGTGACATTCGTTCAGTGCGGTGCTTCACATTGCAGTTCAATATGCCGAACAGTACGAGAAATCACGACGAATGCAGGAAAGCTGTGTGTCTGTTGTGTTTCAGCAAAACGAAAGTGATGAGAAACATTTCTTCACAAGCTCAAAATATCATTGAAGAGCACATCCTCTGTGGCTTCGACGAAGACGATGTCAGGCTACCGACAGTGTTATGTAGCAACTGAATATGGCAAACAAAATTTCACGCACACAGTTACCCTCTTCGATCACTCCTCATTGACCGAACGGCCTGCTCGATCTTCCTCAAACACCGTCTGCAATTGCAAAGTGTGTGAACACGCCAGAGCGTCAACTGCCTCTAATCTCTCGGCGTCCTCCGTCGTTCTCGTCGCTAGAAAACCTGGACCCAAAACATCCTCCGTTCATAACCCCTCGAAATCCGGTGAGATTGAAGCGATGAAAATTTGTTCGCACTGTTTTCTGGTTCTTGGGCGTGGAAAGCCGCATACATGTTCTGCAAACAAAAGGCACGTTAATTTATTAAACATCGCATCTTCCTCAGAGACTAAAGAAAAACTTGTTTCGTCGGTAGTGCTGGAGAAAAAGAGACAAGTTCCAGGCTCAGTAGATACATTTTCTTTTGCTTCGCCTAATGGTAGATGTGTAAATTTATCCACGTCTCCATCATCTTCGTGTCTACCGATCAGTTCTCATGATATGCACAGAATTCAAACAGAGATGAATTCGAGTACGAACCGAACTCATACGTTGAGTAAACATCCTAGATCGGCTATTGGACAGAGATCTGCAGTAGAAGTAAATTTAAAAGAGAAATTGAAAGAAATGAATCACCGATTAGATGGACATTTCGTTGTTGAAGACCACTCATTCGTAACAACCAGTTCTAATGCGACGCCTAGCAATAGCTTCGGAAGTGTTGTCTTTTGTTGTTCACTTGAAGATCTCAAACAGTGCATTGTCGAACAAAGAAATTATGACTCAAGCCAAATACGCTCAACCATTGGTATTGATGGTGGAGGAGAATTTTTGAAAGTTTGCCTTACTGTGCAATCATCATTTTTGAACACCGAAAATCATCGTATCGCAGCCGGTGTACATCATTTCAAAGATTCTGGTGTCAAGAAACTTTCATTTTGGCCATTGTCAAGGATATTCCCGAGAATTATAGAAACATACTTACCCTATGGAATATTCTCAAGCTTACAAATGATCCAGAAGCCTTGACCCCGTACACATGCTCCATGGACCTTAAGCTAGCAAATATTATGCTGGGACTCATGTCGCACTCTTCCTCACACCCTTGCAGCTGGTGCGATGTCCCAAAAAGCTGTTTGGGAAAGAAAGGTCGACCTCGCACCCTCGGAACCATCCGAGCTCAATACTGGTCCTTTGTTGACTCAGGTAAAGATTTATCTCAAGCAAAGGAATTCGGCAACACAATCTATCCTCCTATCTTTAAAAATGCCGATGATACCTCGATACTGGATATAATTCCACCGCCAGAACTGCATCTACTTCTGGGTTCAGTCAACACTCTATACAAACATCTGACGAACGTCTGGCCCAATAGTCATTTATGGACGGATGCTGTTCATGTTACTCGTGAGGCTATACACGGCGGTTCCTTCAATGGCAACTCATGCCGAAAGTTGTTACAGAGCATTGATGTCTTGGAGGAAATCTCTCCAGCTGACTGCAAAAACTTTATTCTGGCATTTCGCGCACTCAATGATCTCATTCATTCATGTTTTTCTAAAGACTTGGACCACAAATACCTTCAAAAAATTGAAATTTTCAAGAGGGCGTATGACAATCTGCACATTCCGGTTACGCCCAAAATTCACGCGATATATTTTCACGTGGAAGAATTTTGCCGCCGTCAGCAGACAGGATTGGGCTGTTGGTCCGAACAGTCCTTTGAAAGCGTGCATTGCGACTTCAAAAGCACTTGGATGAAATATAAAGTTCCGGACAATCACAGAGCCTTCAGTCAGCAGCTTTTAAGAGCAGTGTGTGAGTATACTTCACGACATCTGAAAGTTTTGCCCCTTCCCCACGTACGCGTTTTTTGTCGCTGTTTTTTGTTTTTTGGCAGACCGCTTTTGCAGTTTTGTAATTGAAATAGATTATTTTTGTCGAATTATCGATTGTTTTATTACTTACATTATTAAAAAGTAGTATAAAATTAATCCAATTAGCTATATAATAAGTACAAAAATCAAATTATTCATAAAGACGTCGATCGATTTTTTAAATTTTTGTTTTAATCAACTTCTAGAAGCCTAATCTCATCCATGCAGCAAAAATATTTTGACTTCTAATTCCTTCGACCAAAAGTGGATTCAGGCACACCGTGGTGTACTTTTATTAAAGAGATTCAATTAAAGTCCTTTGTTAACTTGATCTGTTTCATTGGTTTTTACATGCCGTATTGATTGATTTTGCCCGTCTAATGTCACGTCGCCATAATTGAATGGAGCTTTGACTGTATGTACAATTTCATTATTATACTGATTCGTGCACAGATATTCTGCTATTACTGTCCTGTTTCATCTACCGCTTTATCTCTATGGCTTTTTGACAGCCATGTTGATATGCATTGAATTTTCGGAACTTAGCAATGTACAGTCTGCCCTGACGATACGACCTATATGGTCTTGATATAATCCCTTGCTTTACATACAACAGGATTTCGAAGAGCTTCTCAAATTATCATCAGACATCCTACCGTGTTCTCAGTAGATATTCTGTATCTAGCAAATGAAACGAAAGCGCTGAATTATTTATGAATTCCCAAATCTTCGGTTATTGATTAAGCCTATCTCTATAATACAGAGTGGATCACATTACAAACGACCGTGTCCTTAATCAGCTTTAAACTCGAACGTAATAATATCCTCCTATGTATAATTGTAATATTTGATATTGGTCGATCGATCAATTTTTCAGTCTGTCTTCGTGATATTTTATTGCCAACCCAACAACATTTTTAATGAAATCCGTTTCATATGCTTGGGATAGTATGCTGGCCTATAACACTCCTGATCGCCTCTCTCCAGACTTCCTTTTTATAATTGCAGGGTTGTATGATCATCCAATTATGCCGTGTGAGTGATATTATCATTTTCTTATAAACATTAACATGAAATTATGAAGCAAGAGCTAAGGAAACAATTTCTAAAATTTTAATGATGTATAAGTCATTTCTAACAATGATATTGCATAATCTTGAGAACCTTCTTTCATATTTCAGACGTCATGGTCTTCAGTCTTCGCGGAACTCGTCACTGCCTCCGAATGTTTCGGTTCTAATAGAGTGTTAATATTTTTCTATTAGTACATGGAACACTTAGTGGAGTGACACTATCGACCTGCGTGAATAAAAATCTAAAGTAGGTTCAATAGTTTTTAGATTTATGGCACTTGCCACCCTTCTTGCGTTGTACTTTTTAGTAGTACAACGCAAGGAGGGTGGCATTTTTTTTGGAAAGTCAAGGGCTGGCCCTCGACTTTTTGACGACTTTTCGAGGGACTCGCCCTCGTCTTTTAGTTGTGGGCCGGCCCTCGAGGGTCCGCGGACTTATTTTCTCGCGGGTTAGGTATCTTATAATTTTTTCCTCTTGTCGTAGGCTTTTACATGTGATAGGCACACATTCAGCATTTCAGTAGGCCTACATATTCAAAGTACGTTTAAATAACCTAAACAAGCTGGTAAATAATTTCTGTATAAATAGTAGCTCCAAGAACAAACCCGCTTTTTTACGAAGCATCTAGGCCTACATGTAAAGCGTATCAAGTTAGGTATACTTTCTAGAGAAAATACAGGTACCTAACTTCTCGCAGACTCGTTTACTGATTCGTCTAACTGATGTTGAGTGAGACATAAAGGTAGACATAATTACATATGTGATAGGCCCTGGGAAAGTTACATCCCTCGAGCATGGGTGGTACGCCGGTACGTAGTTGATTCGCTGAGATTGTCTATTCTTCCCTATGTGTAATAGGAAATTAATGCTAAGGAATACAGTTTTTAGCTTCTTTTTGCCGTGCGTGAGTCGAATAAACCTTCAAGATAACTTTCTAATAGCTCTCGTCTACCGAACTCGAGTTTTGATGGACATGGCGAGCGACATGTCGAAGCCACCAGGTCTTCACTTTTCTCCTCCCTAAACATATTCTTACTTATCCAATGCAATTTATAATATGAATGATACAGGTTATTAAAATGCGACTCTTACTGTTTCGAGTCTCAATTCAAATAATTATTAACCATAATTCTACATTCTAAAGGTACAACATAACATTCTAATACATCATTCAAGGGTATTCCGGGGTATTCAAAGAAATATGTTACATAAATAATTATCAATGGTTTAAATTTATGCGAACGTTGAATATTATTTATGTCATATTCACAGACTATTTCGTTCAATGGCTAATCACATAAAAAACGATGCGACAGACGTGTAGTTAATTTGAAAGAACAGGAGCGTAAGTTTTGCAGTTCTCACTCGTCGAAGACAGCAAATTCTAATTTCATTATCCATTGAAAGCAGTCGGCGTATTCTCATTGGTCTATCATCAAATTTAAGCCAATTAAAAAGTAGCGCTGACTCTTTCGCATGATTAAGTTTGTCACTTGTGTTGAATGTTTCATTCCATTTCTGATCTGAAGATCATTTCAAATGTCCCTTAATTCACAAATGATATCTAGATCCCTGATTTCCGCTTCAAGCATAACTTTTCATTGCTCTAGAACTCAAAACCAAATATATATATATATATATTAATTTTCTGCTCAGTGAAATCAATCACATGTACAGAAATGTTAAAGTTTCACAAGTTAAAATCAACGATTGATGATTGAGATGGAGCAGGTGATTCTCAAATCAACGCTCTGCTAGTTTCCCATATGTTAATGTTAATGAATGTGAATGAGAAATGAAGACATTGATGGGGTGGGTGATAGGAGAATAATTGATGAATCTTTTAATTGCTGAAGAAGTGGATGGATGGATCACCCGCTGAATGTCACTCATTGTTAACTTGCTTACGTCATTAAGCTGACATTGAGATGTTACAACTGCATTGCAATGAATTCCAAAAGACGTTAAGTGATACGGTCATTTTAAGTCAGTAAGAGCCTATCGAAATGTTATGCGTCTTATAATACGGGCGTAAAATAATAAGTCACCGCACCTACAGACAATCTGATTCATACATTCTAACCATATTCTAAGTCATTGATCTCTTTGAGCGCCATCTACAATACTTTTCATAATTTGCATTTCATATGATTTTTTCATATGATTCATTCAACTGTCAACTGTCGAAGTGATCGGTCGTGTCTCTCGCGTCTGCCAGTGCATATAGTGTTATCTGCTTCATATATTGACATTATCCACTCAAATTTGGAAAATTTTACATCGTTGGAACCATCTAATTGTCGTTGTTCTGGATATGATATCAGTTTTTCTCGTCGCTCTACGGGATTCTCGATATACCGAAAATTCTCCCTTTCACCATAAAATTCAGTGAGTGATTCTCATCGGTTGATTGTGGTTGCTGCCTCAATCAAAACCAACTGCTGAATTATCTGCGTCACACAAGTGATTTCACGGTTTCTTGAATTAACTTAATAGTGACAATCTTTCTAGCTCAAGTTGGTTGTGTGGCCTAGTGGTCTAGTTCCTCGACTGGACAGCGAATAGTACTTTTGTCTCTTGGTTTGATACCCTGTGGTGACAATTATTTTTGGCAGTGTAGTTACATTCAGGTTACCATGGTACTATCAGTGGAGGAACTTCTTGTTTTGCCAGAAAATGATTTATCTAAATCTTCTATCACGAAGAAAGATGTCATCAGAGCTATGTTGCATCTAAAGACACAATCTAGCTCCAGGAGATCCCTAACAACAGAAAATATCAAACAGAAGAATGACTTCATCGATGTTGATGATATTTCAGCGGTTATTGAGAATCAACTTCAAAAATATATTTGTCCTCTGACTGAAAAGTTTAATCTGCTCATCAAACAGCACGAAGATCTGCAAAAGAAACATGACAAGCTACAAGATGAATATGAACAAATGAAAAATGCCATAAACGGTTCGTGTGAGGATATGTTTAGCGAGCTGCAGGAAAGACTGAACAGAAGAAATTTCCTAATTGTGACTGGTCTTCCTGAACCTAATACTGGTAGTCTTGAATAAAACAAGACAATGAAGCCATTAACGATTTATGTAACGCTCTTGAAATGGATAATATTGATGTGGAATCTTCAAATCGCATTGGACGAAAATCTGATACTGATAAACCTCGACTTCTCAGATTTAAATGTGTTGATGAAAATAAACGCACTGCTCTTCTCCGAAAGGCGAGACGTCTTAAAGACTTTCCTCAATATTCAAAAGTGTTCATAAATCCTGACTATACAAAAATGGAAAGGGACAGAAATATTTTATTGAGAAAAGAATTGAAAGCAAGGCGTGATCTTGGCGAAAAAGTTACCATCCGCAATAACGAAGTTGTAACGATAGATCCCAATGCAAATTTTCGGTAAAGGTTTTACAGGATTCAACATATCCTACTGTTATGTTACTGAATGCACGTTCTTTACTACCAAAAATTGACGAACTGAAACTTGTTGCTTCTCTAAAATCTCCCGATATAATCTGTGTGACAGAAACCTGGCTGACACTGTAAACTGTCACCTCCTAAAATCGAAGAAATCTGCATCCTAAAGCGCGACACACTAGAATTTTAGGAGGTTGCGTGAAATAGAATGCTGACATACTAAAGAGAACAATAACACTAGTGCGCTAGCCTCCTAAAACGCTTTGCTTTAGTATTTTTTTATTAGTTACGAATAGTGTCTCGCTTCAGTGTGTGATTTAGGAGGTGCTGGTTTAGAGTGCAGTCTAATAAATTCAGATCTGATCAATATTCCAGGATATACTTCATGTCGGAGTGACCGATCCTGCCGAAGAGGTGGTGGAGTTGCAGTGCTTCTCAGATCGAATATTTCATTCTCTAATATTTCTGAATCGTACCATTTACCAAATGAATCTGAATATCTGATTATTGATATTTCCTCGTTCAAGTTATGTTAATTATGTTTGTACATCCCACCAAGTTTAAACGCATCAAAACTGAATGACATATACAACGACCTAGTAAAGTTGATTGACGACTTTTGTGTAACTAAGCCTCATTATCATTTAATGTTGGCTGGTGATTTGAACTCTTTTGATGTGACAAGGTTTTGTTCTGATATGGATATGTGCGATATAATCATCAATCCGACTAGGCAAAACGCTATCTTAGACCACCTGCTGATCTCGAATGACATATCTCAAGCATATGATGCCAAAAACGTACAGTACAATGCCCCACTGGGAAATTCTGATCATCTAATGTTAACCTGTTATCCATCAAAATGTTATCTTTCGAAGCCTAATGAGATAAATGTGCAGTCTCACAAGCTTTATGATTTCAGACAATCGAACTTAGATGCTTTATTTTTCCAAGTATGCAACTTTGACTGAATGGGACTATTACAGAAATCAGACGATGTTAATACAAAAGCTCACTATTTCCAGGAACATCTAATATATTTCATTAATACTTACATCCCTTCTGTTGATGTGATAATAACCCAGAACGACAAAGAATGGATGACCCCATTGACTAAATACATAATCAATGAGAAATGGAATGCCTATAGAACAAGAAATTGGAACAGATATAATGAATTGAAAATGAAAGTAAAGCAAGAAATTTTAACTGCAAAACAAATTTGGGCAAACAAGATTATGAACAGCTCCTCACAAGGTCTATGGAAAGTCGTAGCGAAACACAAGAACGATGGCAAAAATAGTACGGTAGATAATTGGACTACACTAATTGAAGAAAATGGAAGTATCATTCAACTTCTTGATAAAATGGCAGACTCATTATCAAGCCCATTCCCTAAAAATAATCTTAATCGATGCATTGATGCCGCACCGTCCGACAGCTGGTATCCTACAATTGATACCTCAGAAGTAAGAAAAATGCTGTGCAATATGCCTCTCAAAAAATCATCCGGGTTTGATCTAGTTCCGACTAGAATTTATAGATTTCTGGCGGACGTTATTTCTGAACCGTTAACACATATATTTAATTGCTCACTGTCAACATTGACTTTTCCTGCGAGTTGGAAAATTAGTGTCACAGTCCCAATACCTAAAGTCAACCGCCGGATATAAACAATCTGCGATACATCTCGATCTTTCCTCCTCTAGCGAAGATTTTGGAACGAATTGTACTCAATCGTTTTGCAGACATGTTCTATATAAACTATGGCCTCGAACAGCATGGTTTCAGGAAAGGTGCCTCGACTACAACAGCCATTTTGAAGTTACTAGATACATTATTACGCATCATCGATGAAAGGTAGAATTTTGGTTGCGCAGTCTTGAGCTGTGATTTATCAAAGGCGTTCGATTGTGTAAATTACAATGTGTTATTTGAGAAATTTCAGACTTTGAAATTCCCTATCGAGCTCATTATATGGTTGAAATCATTCTGTGAAAATAGAACCACTTTCCTGAAGTTAAAGGATGTGTATTCCCGATCTGTGAGCATTACTTGCGGAGTACCACAAGGATCCGTTTTAGCCCCTTTTCTTTTTTGCCTATATGTTAGTGACTTACATAGTACCTCAGTGAAAAATGTAATGCTTAAATATGCTGATGATATAAGTGTAATCATTCCTTTACCAAAAAACGATATTGATGACATTCGCTCTACGGTTAATCGTGAAAAAGAGAATGTTGAATTGTGGTGCGCAAAAAACTTTTTGAGACTAAATACAAAAAAGTCAATGTGATGATTGTTTCTCGATCTCCTGTTTCCTTAGACAATTTTTCTTTCTCTGTAAACTACGTGAAGTCCATCAAGTATCTCGGAGTCTGTATGAATAATAAGTTAACTTGGGACTACCACGTAGATTATTTGCGAATAACGTGTAGCAGACGCTTGCATATCATCAGACGTTTAAAGTCACTTATTTCTGCAAATCAATTGCATGATGTATATGTAGCCATTATCCGTTCTGTTTTAGACTACGCATGTGAAACATTTGCTGGGCTCTCTAAAAAGCATTGTAGAATACTTTCAACTATTGAAAACCGAGCACATCGTATAATTTATGATGGTGTTTCAAAGTGTACTAAGTGTGACGATGCTATACATAGACGATTGCAACATTCTTTGAAACTTTTCAGACAGATTGAAAACGACCAAAATCACATCTTGAGAGACCTTCTGCCTGAAAGATCTCAACGGTCGAACAGATTCGTTTTCCCATGCATCCGTACTGAAAAAATATGCCAGATCTTTTTCCCCATTTTTACTTCAGCAACTGTGTGTACACTTTAACGATATTTTAAATGATATGTAGATGTAAAATGACCTCAGTTTGTATGCATTTATTTTTCGGTCTTCTTTACTTGTGTATGTGAAAATTTGTGATATGACTATGTAATGTGTATATGATTTGTGTATATGACTGTCTTGATTTTCATTCAACCTGAAATAAAACGCTTACTTACTTACTTTGCAATATAATACATAATTATTGCAATATAATAATTACATAACTTTCAGAAACTGCAATTTTTCAGTTCATATATAAATCGTAATAGTTTTATATCATCAAATTATAAATTGCACTATTTCTGTATTATCGGATATATATTGCAATTTTTCCGCAATTTTGTCAACCAGTGTGGCCTACGGACCCTATGAAATATTACCGACCATATTTCGGACCTTCACATATATTGTGAATACGGACCCTCTAAGGATTTCATGCAATATTGGATAAAATCAACATTGCTTTTTACTTTAAACTTTATTGTTAGCAAATTTTCAGGTATGCAAGCATTAATCAGTAATAAATAACACACGTGACAGAATTTTTCTGAAAATAATTTCGGACCATCGTAATACGGACCCTTTCCTACCTTTAATACGGACCATTTTGCCTAACAGTG
>CAJQUW010010290.1:0-62430 GCA_907163375.1 Prostheceraeus crozeri
AAATAATAGGCCTACATATGATAATAGAATAAAATAATAGTCTATTAAATTCACTTTCTTAATATAATTCCCGACATGCTCTAATATATTTACTTCATTCATACTAATTTTATTTTAAAACAGCATGCACAAATTTTTTGCCCCAGCATAAAATATTTCAGCCTCAATAATGTGTGCAAAAGAATTATTGTCAAAATGTGTCAAAAATGGCTGTGAATTACTCAAATGTGGTATTTTTGAAGTTTACAATTTATCTAATACCACACTTTTTTTTAGATTTCCCCAGAGCATGTACCGAAACGTCAAGGAAGTCATTGTTTCTTATTTTCACGTTTTTTCTAGAGTCACAAGGCTTGCATAAAATAATACAAGAAAGACGAGGAGACGATGGTCTTTAGTTCAACCAAAATTTCACATGAATGTTGAGACATTTGCTAAGTAGTCTTCTCCGAGATCTGTAAATAAAATCATCAGATAGGCCTTCCGCAGGATTTGCCCGCCAAAAACTTAATCCGAGTTTGCAGCGCAAAAAAAAACCACGTCGTCGAATTTCTTCGATGCCAATACTCGTTGCCCACTGGAGGGGAACTCGCTACTGAAAAGGAGGGAAAAAAATAATCTCTGAAGGATATCTTCAATATTTAGGACTGTGTAGAAGAAGCATTTATATAATTACCGCCTCAAAATGGTACGATGTTACTGAAAATGTGTGTGGAATAAAAACTCAACTATGAAATTAATGTTTGTTGATGCGAAAAAATAATGTCATATAGGCCTACACTGTCATAAATGATATCAACATACAGTCCGAAGCTCGTTAATTCGAACACGGATAATTAAGATTTCGGGTTAATCATTAATTATCACACTGCTATATTTTGTTATATTTTGCATATATTAGACTGATATTTAATTAAGGGACTTTTGATAATTGAGAGATTGAAAATCTGGGATTGTATGGTTCTTAATTAACGAGATTTGACTGTATCACAGATCAGAAATAATGGATAGACAATAAATTTTCCAGGACAAAATTTTGTACACATTAAGCTGGGCATGCACCATATAAAACGGAACGCCATGTGACCCAACACCACAAAGAAAGAGGCTTTTCTGCTAACAATAAGCGGCATGCCAAAGTAAATGCGGCTGTTAACAAAACAAAGAGAGTTACACATTACACTATGCAAAATAAACTCTTCTACACAGTAAGTGGCATGTTGGGCTTGTACAAAAATCACGCCGAAAACAAGACTATGTAATACAGTCATACAAAAGCCAAAATTTTTTATGCAAAATCAACACGAAAAAAAAAAAAAAAAAAAAAAAAAGTTAAAACGGGCGTCGTCGACAATTGTTACTGCAGCTACTGTAATTTGGCGATGATATATACGTGTACATTAAATGACCTCCTTGCTCTTAACTGAAAGTTGCAAATGTAATAAATGAATAAATAACTTTAATTTATTTATTTCCGTACATTTGCACTTTCAGTTTTTGAGAAACAGGTGATAGTGTCATTGGCATAACTAGGATTCAAGGAATTCATTTTTTATGATTTCCCGTGTATGAGGTAAATTGGAAATTCATCAAGGCTAAAATTAAACTTGTATAAAGCTATACAGCAGGAACTATAGGACTTCATGTATATTCTACAAGGCTATATGGCTGATTATAATACATCATATTAGTTAGACACTAGGGAATTATTAAAAGCTTGAAAAATGGTCGAGCATGAATTATGAATTCATTCGTCTACATCAAAGTGTTTGATATACATGTACTGCAAGCGATCTCTACATACATGTAGGCTACAAACAGAGTAGTCACGATAGTCATGAGATTAAACGACAAAATTGCTAGATGCCCGAATAATTTATAAGGGAATACTTACATGAATACTCATATTCATTCATAATTAAATAAAGCAATTTGAGATTGAATTGCAAAGAGTATTTAAGCATGTCAGCTATACAGTACATGAAGGACTGTTGGAAACAACTGTTAAAATCTTCTGATATAATCACGTTTTGTGTGGATCATTAATGTAATTCCTATACATAGTACAATGAGGGTATAACGTTGAAGCAGCAAAACAAATTTCACAATACCACAAGAAATAAGATGACAGCACGTTTAAGTCCACTGCACACTACGACACGGTCACTAGAACAAATGCGTCAATGAAGGAAGAAAATCAGACTCCACCTCATTCTTGACATCATGGAGACGACACATACATGTATGTAGATCCTCGAAAGATTGTTTTTCGTATAGGAAAGACTTTGCTATCAATTAAATCATTGGCATATTTTATTAATGATGTTATTAGTTGTGTACATACATCTGTAAAAACTTATCAAAGAAGTATGCTTTCTTGTTAAAAGCAAAGTGTCACGTAATATTTTCCTTTGGAGCGATTCCGCTCGCTAAATTTAGGCCATAGTCGTCGCAGCGAGATAAGAGAGCGCGGGGAATCACGATATGTGCAGCAAGGTGAATGAAAGAGAGTTAAACCTTCAGTAGATGATAAAGAAGACACAAATATAGGAGAGGAGAGAATGATAAAATTCCATAACTGCCCAACATTCAATTCTTAAGTAGAGTTTTTGTGCTTAATGAGTCAATGAAATTTAAATTTCTGGTGTGAAATGAGACTGTGAAATACAAATAGGCTGGGAATAGGTCCTAATCAGCACAACTTTTAACACTTCAAATCATCCTCAAATAATCCATCATTCATATCACTATTGATAGATGAGTGATTCCGCGTGGTTAATAATCTAATATACTTTTTGGGAAATCAGTAGTTCTGCTATCACTAGCATGAATGTCCGTCTACAACTCTACACAAACGAGGGTCTGTCAATAGATCTCCTTCGACATGCAAAAATTTATCACGACACTAAATACCAGGATTCATCGATAATCAATTACATTTTCATTAATTAGTCGCAATCATTTGATTGTTGCTGTCAAACGTTGCAATTTTTATTGATTGCCTCTTGCATTAAAATTGATCTGCTGGTTGACCCAACCCAATATAATTGCAAACCAAACTGGTTTTCTGGACAACCGTTTGGTTTTCTGGAAATCCTTTTGGTCTTCTGGAAATCCGTGTGGTTTTCCGGAAAACCAATTAAAAACCAACATTTTTTTAGAGTGTAGCCCCTTTTCGTCTACTTTCTCTTATCTACGGTATTAATTTTCTGTAGTCAATGTCCTCGATTTCAGTATGTATATATATGTATATTTTTTACTTGCTTAATCTCTTTTCATAGCTATGTAAATTGAATGTCTATAACTTTCAGTGTAAGATTATTTTATCAGTGTAAGATAGCCTTTTGTATCATGACGTTATCTTATGATTAGAGTCATCGAAAGCGCTCAAGATAATACATTATATTATGAGTTTATTTGTATTTTCTTTACTTAAAGTCATTGGAAGAAAAGGTTTCTTTAAATTATTGTCATGCAAAACAAATTTGTGCAATCACGCGGATTAATACTATGGTCTAAGGCTAATCTATAGCTTCCCTTGAGTATAGACACAAGAAGACGCTGCATTTTATGTATTTCAGTCTTCCCTCTTGTCACAATGCCTCTCCTAAAGTTGAAATGGGCTCATATCGACAGATGCTTCATCGACCAAATCGTTTGAACCATTATGTAACCATCTATATACCGGTAGGATAAAATCTAATTTTATGCCAAATTAAACTATCATGCTTCCTTCTACTGGCCTCAATGAGGGCAGTATGGATGTATCTGCATTACCAAATTTTTCGTCAGAAATTGACTGAATTAGATTACCAATCAGTAGGTCAACCATCTACTGCTAATAATTCTCAACTTCTAAAAACTAAGATGAATAGTAGGTATTTGGGACACAATGTGCATTGTTTTTTTGCTTACCACATCATACGATGATGCGGTCGTATCTTACTTTACTCTCAGTTCAATTGACTTTTAGTGTTTCTTGATGTATACAATGTTCATTAATTTTTCAACAGATATTTGCAATAACATCCCTAACGCGTGCTGTCGGACATATTTCGACACAGATGTTTAAAAAAATAATAGACTATTTTGAACTTCCTATTCACGATACAAATATATGCGAATGCAAACGGGTAGTTGTTTTGCTATGAATCGTCATCAAACTTGCCTTTATTTTCATCATTTGGAAACATGTCTGGAGCACTTCTTTGCAGCACGACAAGACAGTGTTAGTCGCTAGCAGTGATCGAATAGGCAATCATCACCCTTTGTCATTGACCTGTGATGCAAGTTTCTATCGGCCCTCTTAGACCTCATCAATTCTATTGTGTTGTAGAGCGATCAGCAGTGACTGTCGACATCGCGCGGGAAGAGGTTTGGTGCAGTGCGGCTGTCTGGGCCCGACTGGTTTTTCTCATCAGGCCTATGTATGTCGACCATTGACGACATTCATTCTACAGCTATTTTCCTACTTAACTAAAAGAGTTGCAACATTGTAAGAGTATGAAAGCAAAACATGATTTACGTCATGATGGTTGGAGCGTTGGCTGTTGATTAAAGATAGGAAATTGCAGGACAGTTGGTGATGACGAGTTACTTTAATAATCAGAGAAACTGATGCATCTCATGAGGAAGAGTGTTCTCCGTTTCTGAAGGATAGGATGATGTCAAAGTGCGAATAATGCATGCTTGCTGATTGAAGATCAAATTGGTTAGAAATTGATAAAAATCAGTAACTGTGCGCTTCATCGGGAGCTCTTGCTCATCCGGTGTGTCGACAGACCTAGCGTACCCGTGATATAGAAATCGAGAAATCTTATGATGTCCAATGATCGAAGTTGACCTACTGCAGCCTTAACAAGGAGGTTAATGAGACGCCGGCCAAGCCCAGGCCGGTTCCAACCCTGCTAGTCCTCCTGTAGAAGGTGCAGAGCGGATCCCGGAGTAGTAGCATCAGATCCAACCCCCAAGTGGTAGTCTACTTCCAGAGCTATGCACCACCCTTGGACGCCTTGACATGGTACAGTGGAAGTAGGTACACAGGGTTGCCGCTCTGAAGGGTGGAATTCTTCCATTAAGCTTTCTTAACGCGCGGTCATAAATCCTTGACATGCTCCAGGGACGTGCAGCTTGGGTGATGACCTCGGCATCAGAGGGACATCTTCCAGCTAAAAAGGTGTCTCCCCCAATCAACAACAGAGCAAAGTATGAGGGTCAGGACGGTCATGAGTCAAGTTGTCGTGACATGTTGGAGGGTAAAGTTGCGTTGATCTTCTCTGAAATCTACTTTAAGGACTGCCTCAAAGGAGCCATGATTTCTGAAATGTTTGTCACATAGTGAACACTAACAGTGTTGCCGTTGAATTTCAAACTGAAACTATCTGAACAATGAATGCTCACGGACTGGATTACAGGAATACAGACTGATAGACAGGTGGAAAATCAAATAGTGAAATTATTTGAGAAGCAAGAAGAAAGAACTGCAATTTCAATTCACATGCTAAATTGACGCTAGGTTTATTACAAACTGCTGATTAAATCATCAGTGCCATTTCATTTGATTTCAATTCAGACTTTGCAGAAATTGGTTAAATGCATCTGAAATGAAGCCTGGTGATTCACAAGCATCTTGTGCAATAGTGGATCACAGGTGTTATCCCTACATACTGCATGCTTGCTATATTAATTACTAATTACTAATGTGCTAATAATAATTACAATATTAAGTGAAATCTCTGCCTGTATTCATTAAATACTACTTCAAACACACCACTGAAATGTCGTACAAGTTGGTTACACTGTGATAATTAACAAATGCTGCTTTTTGCAATGAAAATCCATCAGCTGTCAACATTAAGAATGAAAAGATGATTCATTTAAGAGATAGAAAGTAAGAAATATTCGAACACAGTTCGAGTTGTTGATCATTTCGAAATAGAACTTTGGAATGATGAAATGCTTCCACTCTCCCTCTCTAATGACGTTTTCATGCGAATGATGATGTTGAGAAATGTTGAAAATGATGTTTTGATTATTCTACTTTCTTATTGAAGGAATGATTCAACTAGAATGATCTGAATCTGTTCAATGTGTGAAAATCCTCCATTTCTGATTGTCTTGCATCTGTTATCTCTACAGCAACGTTCTTCGGGATTGGCAATCAACTTGAAGATTTCAATGATGGAAAGGATTTTAATTTCGCGGCAAAATTATCTTCTCAACCAACTGTGGGAGAAGTGCGGGCGGTGATTGCGGAGAGAATGGAGAAAGACAAGAAGTTGATTTCCGTGAGAAGAGAGGGGTCGGGGTATTCAACAAGAAGCCCGTCTTCTCGAATGGTCGCTGTTACTCGGATGTGAGCGGAAACATGTGTGAGGGTGATGCAGTCAAAGAGGGGGAGGAGAACGGTAGAATCTGCGTGCCGATGGTGACCAGCTGCCAATCCTTCCTGATGATCACAACATGTTCATTGTTGCTGCTGCCGGCGGTCCTCCAAAATGATTTCTATCGAAACTATTTGGTTGAATATTCTTGTGATGATAATTATTCCTCATCGACTTGTTGTGACTTTAAGTGGAACCAATGCCTCGGAAACTCTCGCTGGTAACTCTTTATGAAGTTTAACTACATTTTGAGACATAATATTCTTGGTATTGTGCATTTGCGAAGACTTTCTGTAGTTGTTAAGTGTGCAGAAATGTCAACGACCATGTGATGACAATATTCAAACATGTTTCTCTGCATTGATCTCCTTAGGCCTCACTGAAAGCAAAGCAAACACGAGCATCCCGAGCAAACGGATGTCCGCAAGCTGTAAATGGCTCTGCTTTACTGAACTGTTGTAATGATGACTTCATATTTGCTGCTTTGCTCGGAAACGCTTGGAAAAGCTCGCAGTGTGGCTGAGGCCTAATACGTTTGCAGTTGAGATTTATACGACGGTCACTTCAACCCAACGTTTGAGAATGTCTATCATGAAAGTAGAGGTCATCGTTGTAAATTATTGTAATTAAAACAAACATTCTCGTGCACACCTCTCATAAATCATCTTCAAATGACATTTCAAAGCAGTCCTTTCAAACTTTACGTAGTCCTGCAACTATTTGTCAAAATATTTATCTAGAAATGGTTGACAGATGTAAAATAGTTCATTCTTGACCACCAACTTCTACAACTATTGAGTAATTGTCCTTCACAAGGGCAGCTATTATTGTTTCTGATTGTCATCATCTTTCTTATTGTTTTATTGTAGCATTTTCAGGATATCTTGCATCTATCACTACATGTGAGACATTTTCTATGCCAGCATTTCACACATTATCTGCTTGTAATTGTGAGTTTGATTTCTATTGATTTTCCCTGTCCGGTTCACCTAATTTCAGCAATACTTTATAATTCGAAGCACTTTTGGGGCATGTGATAATAAGCAGACAGATTGTATCATAGGAAGTTTGTACTTCCGATTATGTGGGCTATGTATTGCATCAGCTACTAAACAATGTATAGAAAACAGAACATTCTACATAAGATGTGTAAACTTACTGGCATTTGTTGGTGATGGCTGGGATTCATTTGTTGGCTCATAACAAATTACAAATATTTAACTTGCGGAAGAAATTGGAAGAAAGCAAATACCAGTTTTAGATATTGTTGTGAAATTGTTTGCTCACAAAATTGATTTTCAGGAGTCTAGTTGTAGCCTATACGTGAGTCACCTGAAAAGTCTTGAAGTACACGAATATCAGCTTTAAAAGCACGAGAAACTTTCTTCTATTGTCGTATTGAGGAAAATCTGGGCTTTTCTTGTCGATAATAACAAAGCCTACGTCAATCTTGACGAAAATGACGTCCATTAACTGATAATAATTCTATAATATTAAATTTCTATATTAGAATGTCGAGAGCGTTGCCGAAAATATAGAATAAGTTTTTCCCTCGGATACAAGAATGATTAGCCAGTTCATACTACCAAGGATAATCGACTTTCCATGAATGCTAATCAGTGTGATAACCAACTAGGTTATTCTAAGTCTACTTCCTGGTAGATAATCAATCTGTCGCGAGTGTTACCATGACATACACTTAGTGAATTTAATCTCGATCTCGAATCTCAATCTCGAGAATCAGTTTTATCAAATACCGAGATCTCGAGATCTCTAATTCGATATTACAAGCAGGCCTATATCAGATTGTGCCAATTATTAAGAAAGTGTAATTAATTACAGACAACTGCAATTTGCTGTACAGTAGTCTAATTGGTGACCTAATTGCAATTATCTAGATTTATCTGTCATTGAAATTAAGATAGCAATACCAATCTGAACTATATTTGACATTTATTAATACTCCCAATCCTTTATTGAAGTTGTTAAACCTACAACACAGACAGCATTAATTCATGTACAGACATTAATTCAGGCCAAAGCGAGGCCTGGTCTTGTAGGCCTAAGTACAAGGACAAAAGCGGGGGGGGTAAGTATATGTGCAAGGACTAGAAAATTTCCATTTCCTGTCCTAAGTCAGAGAAAGACTCATTGAGGTAAGGGAAGTTTCTTCCTCAAGTGACAAAAGCTTGTTCATAATTCTATGGCTATAGCTACCAAAGATATAGTACTCTCCGATGTTGACGTTCATCTGACATTATGCTTAACTTCTGTGTTATGATTCCGGAACAAATAAAATGTTTGGTGTGCTGTTTCTATATTAATCGTTCAATCTTGTAATCTTCATTACTATTATCTTCTGTGATGACAAATTCAATGGCAAAATTTATGTTATCCGTAATTTGATTAGATAATGTCGCAAGCGTTACCGTCAAGATTGATTGAAATTTCGCAATCGGTGCATTCAGTAATCTATTCAAGCATGAAGAAATCATCAACTATTCATTATTTATCTATCATTTCGTTTTTGAGACAACAGCTTCTGCAGTTTAGATAAAATATCCATCCAACCTCAAAAAATCTATAATGAAATATTTATCTCTGTCGCGAGCGTTACCAAATTAAATGATCTCTGTACACAAATGTAGAGATAGTATGAAATTAACATTTTGTATGTATTAGGTCGATGTCGTGTTGCATCAAACTGCATCTTCAGAATATTCAAAAAGGATATCGTATCATAGAGAATGTTGGTTTTCCATCGAGTTTTGCTATCAATGTAGCGAGCGTCACCGTGGTTTGGCCCAGGAAGCAAATTCGACCGTCTGCAGTGCAAAACTTATCACATGGAATCGGCATCTCTGATGTACAGAACATCAAGTTGATTTGCGAAAATATCAATAGAAATCGAAAAATTTCTTAAGTATAAATAATTCAAGTCAGCACTATACTACAACTGAATCCCATTCGGACTTCCTGTGTTGGTAGAAGTCCACGATTGCATTCAAAATACTGCACCGAATCTAGTAAATTAGAACGGTTGAAGGAGCTGTTAAAGTGAGATATTTTTCTGTCCAAAAACGGACATTTAGAATGGATTTGACCAGAAATATTGTTGTTCAGGAATTTGTGCAAATATAACTTACATCAACACTACATTGGCCAACATCATATCCCGAAGAGTTATCAGATACTATGAGAGCATGTACAGCATATTCCCAACCTTTCCGTCCATTTGGTAATTGATATGTGAGATGTGATTTTATCAGGGTATTTGATGTCACCCTGTTTTTCTATTCAGCCAAGATTCTTGTCAATACACATATGTCTTATGACTCATCTATGCTATTGGCCCTCCAAACTGACTCAACCCAATTGATTGAATTGTCTTTGTTCGGTGCGAGTAGAAACATTAACGCCACTTTGTATTTTTGTTATTATTGAAATGATCATAAATATAGTGTCTTACCATTTGTCAAAAACGTTTTCATGCATGATTGTAAATAAATAATGGATTTTTCATGTTTTTGTCATTTTGGTTATTTATGGCTATTTATGTTAATTTCTTTTAATTGCGGCAATTTTGATCTAAAACATCGAAAACTTTTACAGAAATAGTAAATTATTTTTATAACGAAAATAATGATGTTTTTGCCAAAATTAATGGATACTACTAAAAACAAAATAAATTCATGGAATTTTAGGTGGTTACAATAATATGTCCCCTACTGCATGTTATTGGCGCCCTGTGCTTACTCACAGCTCGGGTGACTTCGTCTTACGTGTCCTCGGATACAATGTCGTTTCATTAAAGTCCGCTAGATTATGTGACAGGTAGACGCGTGCGTTCATCTTCTTGTTCTGCATAGGAAGTTGTTATCCTTGATTATCCAACTTGATACGAATATAATGCATTGTTATTGGACATTTTCCGAGGACCTATCAGAATCAGTTTCTCACACTTTTCATACAATTACTTCATCCAAACTGAACAAACTCTCGTGATCACACTTGCTCCAAAGTACATTGACAAATGGAATATCTGATGTCCTTGACTTTACAGCCGTTGAAGTGATTGCTTACATGTATTATCAGACTTGATGGACATTCCGCTTTTATATGTATTTTTGACATTAACAAGAGAATGAAATTAAATAAACGACAGATCAAATTGCCATACAAGAGATGTCCGGTTGACAACAGGATTCGAGCCCTAAGACCAATGTTAACTAGACCTGTGCTCTACAACTGAGCCACGAGCCGCTTACATGCGGCAATGTCAATTGACAGGATCAAAGGCTCACTACCACACATCAGTTGTCATAGCAATGAGGATCAATGAATAGATATGTCGTCACAATTGTAACCACCGACATTAATTAAGGCAAGTAGCTGGTATCAACATAGTATTAGACAAGTGACATGTAATATTGTAGTGTTTGTTATAATCCATAAATGCTGTTCTCATCATTTCAAAAGATTGTCATATTTCTATTTCAAATCCTTCTTTAAATTTTTGCAGACAGAATTCTAGAGGTTCTAATCGAAAAAGGAATTTTCAAGAACGCATGAGCAAATTGAGAGTATTTGAACTTCATGTTTAAGTGAATGATATTCATCTATTAATCGCACCTTTTTGCTTGAGCAGCAAAACAAAAACAAGAATAAACTCGATGAATTCAATACTGTACTCACTGTTTTGCTCATGCTCATAATTCAAACAATGTAAATGTTCGGTCTACTGTTAATCAGATGAATTTACTTTCATTTTTCTAAAAACTAAATGCATTTTTGAACAAAAAACAATTCTTTTTAATAAGTAAATGCGAGCCGAAAATGTAAAAACAACAATCTGCAAATCTAAATTAGTGTCCAATCAACAATTCTTTGTGGAAAATTGTGAGGATTTAGGATGTGGAAACTGTGATTCTCTTTCGATTGGTGATTCGTCTACTTTAAAAGGAAGACTTTTGAAGTGAAATGTACAGTGTAATATGTCATGTGAAAGTGTTTTTTACGGAATGTGTTATATATACACCGTTTTCCCTATTAACCTATATCGTTTTTGATGAAGATATCGACAAAGACATCTACAACTCGGTCAGAACAGTTGAGTGAGCACAAAGGTACATTTGCTGCCAACCTCAGAAGAAGAGAGGCAATTTTCACTAGAACTCTGTGTCCTGTAATGAACTCAAGGGAAGCAAGGTTGCGTCCAAACGTCGACTTGGAATATCTCCCAAGACCCAAAACCAAGATTAATCTTGGGTACCCCCAAGAGTTTTCTCTAATGAAGTGGAAGAACAATTTCCAAGACATGTTTGGAAATTTGATTGAGATTTAAAATTTCATGAAGATATTTTGAATTATACCATATTGTACATATTGCTATCCAATTAATAGGAATCTAATGCTCATATTAGTTACTATTTAATACATGAATTTGTTTTTGCGGAATTGAGGCGATACTAGTACTCAGCTAAAAGTTTTATTTATCGGCATAGGTTATCTCTGGGGTTGATTTCATCAACCCTGTTTGCATCTACAGCCTCATAATTTCGTAATTAGAACATGAATGACTAAGCTACATTCCTTACAACATGTCTGATCGAGAAACGAAACACACATAACACAGGCCTCGTATAAGATGAAAGTAGCACAAATGCAGATGCAACGATATTTTTACTAATCGTAAGAAGCAATCATCAAAGAATGTCACTGCATTAATTGATACCGATAACTTTCTATTTCTAATACACGTAGCCTACTAGTAGAATAAACAATATAGGCCGAAGTTTTTAGCTTTCAAGGCAAGAGGCTATATGAAGCAAGTTATCTACGAATTGTTGTAGGCTACCAATTTAACAGCATAAGCGTTATGCAGGTATTGGTTTAATGAATTCCACTTTTTCATGTATTATTTGTTTTATTTAACGCAAAATGATGTATACAAACTTCTGTCTAACACAATATGCATTGCATCTAGCTTAATGGATTAAATTCACAAGGAAGCCATAGGTAATCAAAGCATAGTTCAGAAAGCTAATTAAACAAACTATCAGATAGACATTTGCGGTAGGTCTATATCAAAGTTGATGATAGTACAGCTTTATCATAGAAAGACCAATCGTGTGGTTGAAGTAGGTTGCATATTTACATGTACATACTTGCAAGCTTACATGTAGATGGCTTGCTGTGACATGATGTGGTCATATACTTGGGCAGAATTTTTCCAAGAAAACCGCAAATGATCATTCATGGTCAATTTCTGTACTCTTGGGTTCTCACTCTTGGGGGCACCCAAGCTCTTGGGTCCGCACCCCAAGACTACCCAAAACCCAAGAGTGAACCCAAGACCCAACATTGAGGGAGGAGAAGGATGTGTTGCGCAGACTTGTAAGTGGCCCGGGCCGGGTAGGGCCTGCTATTTCGCAACTAACACGGGCCGGGGTGCGCGGGGCCTGAAAATACATCTCTTCCATTTAGCCAACTTGCAACGATCCATTAAATAATGGTTGCTTTTCTCAATACTGATGCTCACAGGCAGGACTAGTCGCGAGGGGTCAGAAAAGCATTTTTCATTGAGTAGTGTGAATTCAAGTCTGAATTCTGACCAATCAGGACATTTACATCACTTCAAGATTGCACGGCTACCAACATTGAGATCGTGGATGTAAGTTGAGGACTGACTTGAGAATTGTGAGAAATTTCAATCGAATCCTCCTCACCAATCACGTGCATGAAGCGTGGAAGAGTTGATCATGATTTGGAAAGCAGTGATATATTTGATAATCTTCGTGATGCACCAGAAAAAGAAACGACATGCAATTTGCAAGACAAAATTGATGATAAAAACGAAAGTTCCATTGCACAACCTGTGACGCGTGTCGGAATATTATCATTCTGGCGAGAACACAGAAATGATTTCCTGCTGTTGTCTGTGGTAGCAAGAGAAATATTAGCAGTTCAGGCAAGCTCAGGCCAGTCAGAGCGAACATTTTCCAGTTGCGGACTTATTATCAGCCAGACGAGGGCCCATTTAAAGCAAAAACACGTGGGGCCATCGAAATTGTCGCAAGTGCCGTGCGAAATGGACAGCACAACCTTTAATTGAAGCATCCAATGAAGCCGCATTATTTCTTTTGTTAAATGCATTTTTGGTTGCAACACAATTATCGTATAGGTAACTTACGGAAATCCGGATCTCAAACGCGAGGAAAGATAGTTCGGTAAAATTATCCAATCCTAATACATTACAGAATTGGATTACAATTCTCGTATAAAAATACACAAAAAATGTGAATTCCCAAACGAATTTCCTTCTAACAAAATTATGCATTATTTTTGTAAAGCTTATGACAAAAATGCAGCTCAGAGTCGCAAACTTATAGATCAAAAGTCAGATATTCATGAAATTAATCATGATGGTATAACATATACAGTATCATAACAGCCTATGTATTATATGTGACAAAAGTATTATTGATGGTTCGAGAATCTCGAGATGAGCGGGTCAGGGCCTGAACATCTCTGATGCAGTGGGCTTGGACCGGGCTTTGTGTGGGCGGGTAAATTCAGGCTCATTTGCAAGTCTGGTGTTGGTTGAATAATCCCAAAAATATGAGTCACTTTTCAATATAACCAAAATATATACGCATCAGATCCTCTTACTATACATGTGAAACTCAATAAATAAATGTTTCTATCGTGTAAGTCACGAAAGGTAGTAGTCAATCTTGTGATAAACAGTGATTTTTCAGTAAGATAGCAAACTTATCTAACGATGGAGACTTCCTGATGGCTTGATGGGTTTCTGATTCTTCGAGTCATAAATACATGTATTTACACGCATTCTCACTAAATCATTAATTTCTGTCTGAGGAATGATCATCAACTTTCCAACCGCGATGATCACGTCTTTCAGACACTGAATGCCACCTTTTTCTATACTCTCTGCTTCTCCACATCCCATCACACATGTTCGATACGAATCGAAGGGATTCAGATCTGGTGATCCTGATGGCCACTCTATCCTTCGACTATTTCTAGTGATGAAACTGATCAACCATTGATGAGATATGTTTCATGAAAGATAGAACCCGAAAGTTTGTTGATAATGCATCCAAAAACCTAGTCTGAGTATTGATGAAGCCTAAGTATCCACGCCTTTCGAATTTCACGAAAGATTTCAGGATTTGTAACTCACTGAGATCATTCAGTCAGATCGCTGCCACAACATTAATTGAGCTAACTTCCCATACTTTGCAGGTTTCATCTGGAGCTCTCAGCTTTCATTCGCTCATCCGTTCATATCACAATAAATATCACCTTTCTCAAAGTTTCTCTCCACATGCATTCCTTTTAAGCTAATCGTTCTCTCAATCTCTTTACACAACAGAGGATCATGGTGCAAGCGCTTCATTTTAGAATGTAGTTCTGCACGCCACATTCCATCTTAACCCTATTTGTCTCAGTCTTTTCTGTCGGTGAAGTATGAAGGGGGAAGATGGGGACATCATACCTCCAAAGATATTCTAAAAAATTGACTTATGCGGCATAACATTATATGGTATCGCTATTTTGGGGGTGCTCTATCCGATAGTAGTATCAGTTTTTCATTCCAAGTTGATATTGTTACTATAAATAGCAATTTAAAATTCAAACATTCATTTTTTCAAATTTCGTCATTGTATCTATAAAACATTATGTATGTATTATATCAGTAAGATTTATAGCTCTATGTATCAATAATTATATCACTAAACCATTCAGAGCATTATCGGTGAATACTAGAGAAGTTTGTGTAGTTCGCTCAGCTATTAAATTATGAATATGTATTTATAAGTAGTATGTATAGAACATACGTAGCATTGGTCATGATAACGAGGTAGAAGGTATCTGAGTTTCAATTAACATAGTTGCGCGACCATATTTCCTGAACGGGCAAACTACAGAAGTTGCAAATCAACCTAAAACTCAAAATTCCTATCAATATCGGTGAAAATCCAAAATGTCGAAAAAGTGTAGACGTAAATTGTTTTCATTTAGCTCCTGTGGCTAAAATATTGGGTCTACAGAAAGCAGCTACCACTCAGAGAAAGGCAGCATAAAGTTAGGAAAGTTCAGTGAAGGAGACCTTCAAACAATCATTCGTTCCGGTGAGAGATAAGAAACCGAGGGGGACATAATGCCCTCCTGAGGCAAATATGGTTAATCATGGAAATCAAGGGAAGGTTCCTTTAATTGCCTGAATAGTTTTAATGTAAAACATATCATGAAGCTCTTCAATGAATTAGACGGTGAGTATTTCTCAACAGCAAATCTGAAATGAAACCTGAAAATTGAATCACTTCAAAAGAGGAGGAATGAAATTAATTTTGAAAATCTAGAAATGACTTCCATCTGACAAAAGCAAAGAAACTGAAGGTTGATACCGGACATTTAATGATAGAGAAATCATCGTTAGACACTTCAATGACAGAGTGAACATTCAACAATACAATAAAATGAAATAAACGATAGATCAAATTGCCATGCGAAAGATGTGCGGCGCCAGGATTCGAACCCTACGACCAAGGTTAACTAGACCTGTGCTCTACCAACTGAGGCACGAGCTGCTTTATGCGACTGTGACAATTGACAGGATCAAACCCTAACCACCACACATCAGTTGTCATAGCAATAATGATCAATGAATAGATATCTCGTCACAATTGTGAATGACGACGTAGCACTTTAGTAACTATTACGTGACAGATCGTCATGAAAAAATATGATGATATGTTCAGATTTTTCTCGAACATTACACGTTTGCATATGCATTTGGTTGGATTGTGTAGTAGAGTGATACTAACTCCGGAATGCCCCAGCAAAAGAGTGTCGCTTGTTTGTCATTGCATACAAAATGTAGAAGCATCAGAAATAGGAATAAGCCTGGTTTGTAGAATTCATACGAGTCGGCTACTCTCTGTTTCAGCATGTTGCCTACATTCGAGCTTCAAACTTGTGTAATTTCCTACAAATATATAAAGTATTTGTCTCAATATTCCGTTGTTGTTCCGATCAGAAATTCATCCACACTGTAATTCTGAAAGGAATTTGAGAATCAATGTTCGAAATGTAGCTGTAATTCTTGTATTTATCACCATTATATAGATACCTAGATAATATCATGACTTAGAGGCCGCAATATGAAAACAGCTGATATGCACTTCGACTTGTGCGATTAATTTCACAGATTCCATTATAACGACAAATGGCCTCCTCTCTTTATCAGTTAGTTGATATATTTCTAAGATTCTGATAATTTCTAAAATTCTCATTAACGCTTCGAGATATCTGCGACATCTGTCTTAATTAAGATAGACGTTAGCTTGTCATTAGTTAGATGATCTAGTAATAAAGGCAATCCAAGATCAAATGTTGGCTTCCAAATTAGATTCGCGGGAAAAAGCAGAATCACTCATTTGTTCGACGTGCGAGTATATATATACACATTTTTTTCAATTGTCAAAACTCGCCCGACGCGTTTCATCCTCCTGACAGTATGAAGGGCTTTGCATGTGACAAGTGTTAAAAAGTAGGTCATATGTACAACAATCCAGTATGTACATATTCATTGTATTTTATCATTTCGAATGTATTTTAGTATTTCGAAATGTAGCTTTAATCAAAAATTTGAATGGAACCATATCATTCAATCACGTTTTGATACTTTATGACGATCTTATCGAAAATAAATGTTCATTTCATCGTTTTTGATGATGTTCCACATGTGGAACATTGGCGCCTTGAGACTATACATTTTTTTTAAGAATTTTTGAAGAATATAAGCGTTGTATATTTGTTTATACTTGACAGATTGCTTATATTTGACATATTTGTTTATACATTAAAATAATATTCTATGCTTTTACGTTAATTTATATTTTTATGCAAAAGTATTATATTAAGAATTTTGATGTATTTTGGTAAACGAAACAGGAACAATACAGACAGAATCACCAATGTATTTTTTTGAAACTAGGTAACAGTAACATCTTTTAGAGTTCAGAGATGGTATTGGACGAAGCAACTTGTATGCAACAAAGTGTTGCATGTGTCACACTTCATTTTCGTGCTTTTCATGCATAATTTACAGAGGCCCTGTTTACCGGCTGGTATTGGAAGATGACCAACATTTCCAAGTCTTGTGGAGAGGGCAGATGTTCGTGAAGGTCCAGGTCGAATTTCTCGAACAGTCAGAAGACTCAGAAGATATCTCACAACTTCTGTGAAAGAAAACGAATGTTTCACGTACATATTTTGATAAAATGAGAGCATGATTGACAAAACACAAGATGACTTAAAAAGTCTATATATACATTATATTATGTTGTAGCAATTTGTGTTCAACTTCGATAAGCAGCAACAGCTATTTCATCTCTATAGCCAAATTATCGAATGACAGATTTACATCGTAAAGTTATGTGTATATATCATCTACTTTCTGACGACCTTATATTTTCTGATTGATTTATGACAATTACTATGTTAAGTTCTAGTATTTTATTCATTGATTTGATATTCATATTCATGTCTTGAGACCCCACGATTTCTATTCGGCTTTTTGAAATAAACGTCTAATTTATTCATTTATTTTGTAACACAACAAAATCTTTAAGTTTTAACTCAAAATAGAAGATAATACAAAATATAGATCTAACGATGATGCACCATCATTCATAGGGTTGAAGAAATCATAGCATTTTATCAATTTAGAAGTGAAAATAGTAAAAGTCATCCAGTGATCACGTGTTACCATTCGATTAAGATCATGAAAATTTCAATTGAAATGGAGATGGTATCAATTTTGATACCACCGTCATCCTAGTGTTAAGCCAGAGAAAGTCATAAAGCTTCAATCGATTCATGCAATTATTTATCGAATGGTGGTGTTATATCTTTAAGTCTGCGCATGGGTCCAAAATGACCCATTTTGCATCCGAAGCCGCATAACTCAGATTCTAGCAGACTATTTATAAATTGCATATATGTTCAAAAAATCTATTTGACTATGTATATAGTCTCTCATAGAGTCTCTCCATTTTACTATCTCATTGTTTCAAGACGCTTGCATGCGATAATTGACAAAACATGCCATTCATCAAGGCTATCTACCATTAACTTCCAAAACATACTCAAATAATCAATTTTTGAAAAATACTGAATTCATAATTTCAGACTTAAGGCGTATGTACACGGGTTCGCTAAGTGAACGGACACTAGACACACACGTCCAATTGCGCGTGCGTCATCGTCTCGATCCAGTGGACTCCATGAAATCGGTCAACTAAATTACTTTACCCTTTTGGTAAGGTAAGCGGTCCACAAAACCAGGGGCGCAGCAGCGAATTTTTCCTAGGGGGGTCCGACAAATTTTCAGATAAAATATCGTTAAAAATCAATCCATGATATATTATGAAATCTTACGTAATTGCTTTCCAGTATTGACTTGTTTATCAGGAAGAGCCTCTCATATTTCATTGATATACATAAATACCCCTTATTGTCTCTGCAATTTCCCACTTTACGCGATAGGCATACATGCTGTATTAAAAGAAAAAACATAAATTCCGTCATGAATGCTGTGTGTTTCAGTGCCTTGGGGGAAATCTTACCCAAACGCCCTTATGGTCCAAAAATGTGTGACCGGTTGTCTTTGAAGATAAACTCCCTACATACCTCCTCCAAATCTAAGGTCCACGCTAACTCTTTATGAATGTACAGAACTGCCAAGTGATTGAGTCGTTGACCGAAGCCAAGTCAAGAGGCGGCGCAAGCTGTGAAAAGCTGCGCTCTGCAGATGCGGTTGTAGGAGGAACAACGGTAATTAGACGAACCAGTATCTCCAAACTTTCATTGTTCAAAATTTCTAGAATGCATGCAAATTTTATGGAGCACTAGGAAAATTCTAGTACTGGTGCTAAAGAATTTCAGACAGACTTGCCTAGGCCTCCTCAGTGACGTAGAGCAGAAAGATAACAGAATAAATGAATTTATTATTATTTGAATTAAACAGTGAAATATCAATTTGATCGAAATTCACATATTTCGGTGCAAGAGCCCGACAATTGGCGCAAATAGAAGAATCAGTGCACCGCGCACAGCCCCAATTTTTGTAGAAGTCCCCTAGTTTGATGTCTCTTTAATTTCAGAATCATGCAACTGAAATATGTAAGGGGTTTCTGATGTCCAAAAGTCGTAAGCATTCATTTAGGACATTTACATTACTGACATTTCGTCTCAGTTAGTCTGCCAATACCAGCTTATAGTGCGTTTTGAAAACAGAATGTAAATAGAAGAATTGAGTATGCCTATTGAGTTACATCCTCAGCTGAAAATGAGAATATACCTGAATATTCAATCATTTTTCATGATTATCAAAATATTATTCATTGCGCACATGTATCTCAGATTTACTCCATGCATGGCTGCCTATTGAATGGGGGAGCCATGTTGATGTGAAATACGTCTCGTAATGATTCCCGATATTGGATAAAATGACAGCTATTCGAAATGATCCCATTTTCAAACTTAGGATGAAGCTATTTGCAAGTCGCTTTGAAATTTATAGAATGTAGAAATACAGCATAATATACAATGGTGATAGAATGTATGAAGAAATGGCTTCTTCATTCTTGCTGCAAAAGTAAGCGAGCGCCTTATCTAAAAGAACCGCATTTTGTGAATAATGCACATTGTAACTTGCCAATACATATCCAAAGTTCGCATTCGTTTGGTTCCAGTGACAGACAGTTCCTCTCCCTTTCTTTTCTTGCTTTCTTGAAAGCGAGGCATTGTAAAAGCGAGACGAATCAGACGATAGTCGAAAGAATTTTGTAAACAAAAAATATATTCCAAAATGTAAATGGGTACACTGCACACGCTGAAGATTCTTGTCAGTAATGAATTTCAAAATAAATTCGAATAGCAATGCTTCACAGTTCACATACACTTCTCACAAATCAAGGATTGAATGAAAGGTGTATGACAAAGTCCACTACGTTAATCAATCTTCCACATGTTTAATGGAATTTGGCCGGAGGGCTCAATGTGTGATGCCCGCCAAATGGGATCTTGTGCCTCGCTAATCCACCGCCAAATGCGGTGGACTTGTACGTAGAATACATGCTTAGGCACCGATGAAATGCGGCAGAGAGGTTGCCCCCTCATCTTAAAAATATGCTCATTCAATCCCTGCACAGACTGAAGGCGATGTCTAGCTGATTTGTGTGCAACCACCCAAAAATTTGGATCAGACCGAACTTTGATGGCTTGATGAAGCTGGCGGCATCTCTAGCGAGTGAAGAGGGTGTTGTACGAACTTGAGAACTAACAGTGGGAGTGAATAATCATGGCACCCTCTATATACCAGAATTGACACTTGAAATATGTCCTAAGATAAATTTTAAAAAACAATACTTGAAACGCAGGTGTAAATGTGTATTTGTGCGTTGTTTATATGTTTATTTGCAAACTGCGAGTTCACATTTCGTCAATTCAGTGGGAGACTATGAGGCCATGAGGACATGTCACACATGCATACCTCCATGTTGACATTATTTAATCTTGAGTAGTACATTAATAGGGCCTGTTAGTCTACTTCGCACAGCAATAGCATGCAAAAATATTTATGTGTTTTATATCAGGCGAACTATTCCAATATGTGCACATAGCCTACTGCTTGAAATGTTTTACTGGCATTTTACTAGGATGCTTGTAATTGTGTGAGTGTTATTTCCATAGTCTTCGTATGAACATAGCTTTAACCCCATAAATTGCACCTTGATTTATCAAAGCAGAAGTATCATGCTTCGCAAATGATGATGGCCTAGTATCACAACAAAGTCATGTTCATTTATAAATCATGTATAATTTCTGAACATATCTATAATAATAATAATAGTAATAATAAGCAACATATTCTTCAAAATTGACATTCATCAATTTTGCAGAAAACGCGCTCCATGACCCCAGGAGGCGCTTACAGGATTGCGCAAAGAACGTAAAGAAAAAGTACATTTATCTAGTATAAAGAAAAATTTCTGATCTCAACATTCCTTTAAATCGCTGAAAAGATGGTGCACAAACACATTTAGCAGGTAATGAGTTCCAAAAAAGGAAAAACACGACAGAAAAAATAATTACGCAATGTCTTTGTGTGAGGAAGGAATTTTGGAAAAACTTGGCACAGATTGTTGGCACAACTTCTAGTAGAGTATGGGGTATGAAGTGAAATCAAATATTTCCAAAAATCAGTTTCAATTATGTTATAATACGCTTTGAAAAAAAGATGTAAAATACAATATTTTCCGTCTTTCAAATAAGGAACGAAGACCAAATAATTTCAAACGATGATCATAGTCTTCATAAGAAATTTTGCAGCGTTCACAAACTTGTCGAGTGAAATATCGTTGCACACTTTCGATGGAATCAATATCACGTTGTAAAATTGGGCTAAAAATTTGACAATTGTATTCCAATATTGATCTTACAAATACTTTATATACATGAATCAAACAGTCTTTGTTGTTAGACACAAACCCTTTCAAAATGGCATAAGCTCGAGAATAGGCTTTTGACGAAATTTTGCTACAATGAGAACTAAATTTCATATCTTCTAAAATTACACCCCAATCGGTTACACAATTGACATTTTCTGAGGGGCATCATCTAAACTGCAAGTAATGTCACTATCATGTGAATGTGACAGTTTCCAGGATCACAGCTTGTCTTTTTTGTTTCCCTTTCTTGTTGATCTTGAAAGAAGATTGAAACATGTCCGGTCAAAGCATTTGTTCTTTCTTTTAAATATATATATATATATATATATATATATACGACAATTAGTAACCCACACAAGAAAAAAAAAAAAAAAAACAATTTGACAGCCAAACTGTCTCTGTTTGTTAATTACTCCACGCTGATGATGATGTGAACATCGAAACAAACTCGGTCAAAAGAAAATTTGTTTTTTTTTTTGAATATATTATATATATATATATATATATATATACAAAAAAGTGAATAAGCAAAAATGGAAATTAAATATGCTCAATAAATTCACTTAGAAGTATAAAGGAAAAACACAAACTAAAGCCAAACCGGTTTCACCTTTATCCAAGGCTTGTCACGGGCAAGTGAAATATATTTCATAAAATTCAAAAGCTTGTAAGCTATCAAAGAAATAGAGAGGCAAAATACATTGGATAACTGGTGTCATAGATCAATACATGTAGACGTATAGACATAGATAAATTTCAGGACATAGACAAATATTCTTCATGCAATTGCTGGGAGTATACAACTTCTTTATTTTCATTATTATCCTTATTTAATTTTGGTTTCAGAATCTCCATACACATTTTCTCTTTCGACTCCCGCATTATTTTGTTACTTCCACTTGGCAATTTCAAAATAGGCATGACATAAAATGGGGGATCATTATCTTTTGAACAAGAAGGGATATGCTTACTTACATGCAATACTTGATACTTATGATCTCTCACTTGTTGTCGATGGACTCTTACACGTGATCTCAAGCTATCTCCTGTTTGCCCTGCATAAAGTTCTTCACAACCACGACATCTCAGAACATAAATCAGGTCTTTTGAATAGCAGTTCATATTTGCTTTTACGTGAAAATGTTTGAATTCGTCCCCAAATTTAAAAGAAAACACTGCACCTTCGATGATACGGTGTATTTCTGTAGAAGACTACGTTTAATAGATTACTTTAAAGATGAAAATCAAATAGAAGAAAATGCCACATCAACTACAATGCAAATATAAAATGATACGAATTTTGAACCACCCAAAGGTTTGAACTCTGTTCTGGATAACAACACAGATGTTATGCTAAAGGAAACTAAAAAATTAGAAAATGTACCGAAAAGGAAGAGTAATGTAAGCAGGGAGGAGAAAATTGCATTGAAAAACCTTCGTGATCTAGAGCATATACATATAACAAAAGCCGACAAAGGTGGATCGTTCGTGATAATGAACTATGAGGATTATAAGAATTGCATCTACGATGAGCATTTAAATGACACGAATACCTATAGACCCATTTTTAAATATGATGTTAATAGCACACAAAATCTTATCAAAAGATACTGTAATGATTTCAGCCAGTGTTTAACGACTAAAGAGACTAAGTATCTTAGTAAGTTTAGTGCAGATATCCCTTTTATATACGGACTGCCAAAAATACATAAAATTGCAAGCTTACATGTGGATTTAGAATCGATGGATAAATATGGCTACGCTAAAACCAACTTACCAGAAAATTTAAAATTACGCCCTATCATATCAAGCGCTAAAGGGCCTACTAATCACCTGAGCTTCTTCTTAGATGAAATTTTGAAGCCTTTAACTTTGAAGCTTCCCAGCTATTGTAGAGATAGCTCTCATTTCATCTCCAAGTTACCAACATTTGTGGAAAATTCGTCCTTTGTGTCTTTTGATGTAACATCTCTATACACAAATATTGATAATGATTTAGGACTTACAGCAATTGAATTTTGGATAGAAAAGTACAGAGATTTGATCGAAGAAAGATATACAACTAATTTCATATTGAAAGGAATCTCTATTGTCTTGAACAATAATTTCTTCAGTTTTGAGGACAGGTTTTTCCTTCAAATTTCTGGTACCGCTATGGGCACAAGACTCGCCCCTACATACGCATCATTATCAGTTGGCTTCCTGGAAGAGAAAATGTACGCCCATATGAAAAATATTTTGAATGTAAATGATTTTGATTACTTTCACATGCAGTGGGTGAGGTACTTGGATGACTGTTTTGTGATTTGGAGGGACTCGTTTGGGGACATAGAAGAGTTTCATGAATTTTTGAATAATATGAATAGCAAGATAAATTTTACAATGGAATGGAACAGAGATAAATTGAATTTTTTGGACGTAACAGTTTACAAAGAAAATAACAAAGTTGAGACTGACATATTCTATAAACCTGCGGATAGTCATAACTATGCCCCGTTTAATTCCGAATATCCTAATCATGTCATTCGTAATATTCCATACACCCTTGCGAACAGAGTAAGCAGAATAGTATCAAAATCTGAAAGAAAATTAGTACGTTTCAATGAACTGAAAAATCAACTACTTGCCCTTGGCTATCCAATGCCTCTAATCAATGATTCGATATCAAAAGCAAAAAGTGAGATCACTAGGGTGAAGAAAAACCAACATTCCAGTTTAACGATTCCCTTTATTTCCACATATAACCGAATAATCCGAAACTTTTCCGGGACGTTATTAATCCAATCTTCACTGGTTTAAAAGTGCATCCGACTTTTAGAGACTACAGAATAAGGCGCACATACCGTCAGCCTCCTTCACTACTCCGGCAATTGAGAAAAAATAAACAGGAAAACATTAGTGGGTGCTACAAAATGTGGTTATGGTAGATGTGAATGCTGCCATTACATCATCGAAGGTGCAGTGTTTTCTTTTAAATTTGGGGACGAAATCAAACATTTTCACGTAAAAGCAAATATGAACTGCTAATCAAAAGACCTGATTTGTGTTATGAGATGTCGTGGTTGTGAAGAACTTTATGTAGGGCAAACAGGAGATAGCTTGTCACGTGTAAGAGTCACTCGACAACAAGTAAGAGATCATAAGTATCAAGTATTGCATGTAAGTAAGCATATCTCCTCTTGTTCAAAGGATAATGATCCCCCATTTTATGTCATGCCTATTTTGAAATTGCCAAGTGGAAGTAACAAAATAATGCGGGAGTCAAAAGAGGAAATGTGTATGGAGATTCTGAAACCAAAATTAAATAAGGATAATTAATGAAAATAAAGAAGTTGTATACTCCCAGCAATTGCATGAAGAATATTTGTCTATGTCCTGAAATTTATCTATGTCTATACGTCTACATGTATTGATCTATGATACCAGTTATCCAATGTATTTTGCCTCTCTATTTCTTCGATAGCTTACAAGCTTTTGAATTTTATGAAATATATTTCACTTGCCCATGACAAGCCTTGGATAAAGGTGAAACCGGTTTGGCTTTAGTTTGTGTTTTTCCTTTATACTTCTAAGTGAATTTATTGAGCATAATTAATTTCCATTTTTGATTAGTCACTTTATTGTATACAAACAGGCAAACAGGAGATATTTTTCGTTCTAGAGTATAGGTGCATAGACAACAGGTTAGAGAAAAAAAATATGCCATTTTACACGCCAGCAAACACATATCCGCATATGCAAAAAATGAAGATCCCCATTCTGGATTATGCCAATATATAAATTACCGAATGGCAGTGACAGAGGCATGAGAGAATTAAAAGAAAAAATGTGTATAAATATCTTAAAACCAAAATTAAATGTATATCATTAAGTGAGTAACATGCACCAGTCCCATAGAATCTCACTGTGCTCATCCCGAAAAATCTATGATTTCCTTTTCCATTTCAGTACATATAATTATTGTCATATATCTATTATGTTATGTTAATCATCTGCATGCTTCAGTTCGAATTTTTGTAATATAATTCAGTTGCCGTGAGAAGCCTGGAACACAGGTGAAACCGGTTTGGGCTACAAAATTGTGCTTTTTCTTTTTGCCTTCTGTGTGGGTTACTATTTGTCGTATATATATATATATATATATTTAAAAGAAAGAACAAATGCTTTGACCGGACATGTTTCAATCTTCTTTCAAGATCAACAAGAAAGGGAAACAAAAAAGACAAGCTGTGATGCTGGAAACTGTCACATTCACATGATAGTGACATTACTTGCAGTTTAGATGATGCCCCTCAGAAAATGTCAATTGTGTAACCGATTGGGGTGTAATTTTAGGAGATATGAAATTTAGTTCTCATTGTAGCAAAATTTCGTCAAAAGCCTATTCTCGAGCTTATGCCATTTTGAAAGGGTTTGTGTCTAACAACAAAGACTGTTTGATTCATGTATATAAAGTATTTGTAAGATCAATATTGGAATACAATTGTCAAATTTTTAGCCCAATTTTACAACGTGATATTGATTCCATCGAAAGTGTGCAACGATATTTCACTCGACAAGTTTGTGAACGCTGCAAAATTTCTTATGAAGACCATGATCATCGTTTGAAATTATTTGGTCTTCGTTCCTTATTTGAAAGACGGAAAATATTGGATTTTATATCTTTTTTTTCAAAGCGTATTATAACATAATTGAAACTGATTTTCGGAAATATTTGATTTCACTTCATACCCCATACTCTATTAGAAGTTGTGTCAACAATCTGTGCCAAGTTTTTCCAAAATTCCTTCCTCACACAAAGACATTGCGTAATTATTTTTTCTGTCGTGTGTTTCCTTCTTTGGAACTCATTACCTGCTAAATGTGTTTGTGCACCATCTTTTCAGCGATTTAAACCAATGTTGAGATCAGAAATTTTTCTTTATACTAGATAAATGTACTTTTTCTTTACGTTCTTTGCGCAATCCTGTAAGCGCCTCGCGGGGCCATGGAGCGCGTTTTCTGCAAAATTGATGAATGTCAATTTTTGAAGAATATGTTGCTTATTATTATTATTATTATAGATATGTTCAGAAATTATACATGATTTATAAATGAACATGACTTTGTTGTGATACTAGGACATCATCATTTGCGAAGCATGATACTTCTGCTTTGATAAATCAAGGTGCAATTTATGGGGTTAAAGCTATGTTCATACGAAGACTATGGAAATAAACACTCACACAATTACAAGCATCCTAGTAAAATGCCAGTAAAACATTTCAAGCAGTAGGCTATGTGCATCAAAGGAATAGTTCGCCTGATATAAAACACATAAATATTTTTGCATGCTATTGCCGTGCGAAGTAGACTAACAGGCCCTATTAATGTACTACTCAAGATTAAATAATGTCAACATGCAGGCATGCATGTGTGACATGTCCTCATGGCCTCATAGTCTCCCACTGTATTGACGAAATGTGAGCTCGCAGTTTGCAAATAAACATATAAACAACGCACAAATACACATTTACACGTGCGTTTCAAGTATTGTTTTTTAAAATTTATCTTATGACATATTTCAAGTGTCAATTCTGGTATATAGAGGGTGCCATGATTATTCACTCCCACTGTTAGTTCTGAAGTTCGTACAACACCCTCTTCACTCGCTAGAGATGCCGCCAGCTTCATCAAGCCATCAAAGTTCGGTCTGATCCAAATTTTTGGGGGGTGGTTGCACACAAATCAGCTAGACATCGCCTTCAGTGTGCGGGGATTGAATGAGCATATTTTTTACGATGAGGGGGAAACCTCTCTGCCGGCATTTATCGGTTTGCCTAAGATTGAATTCTACAAGTCACGCATTATGCGAGTGGATTAGCGAGCCACAACGATCATTTGGCGGGCAACACAAATCATCCGGCCAAATTCCATTAAACATGTGGAAGATTGATTAACGTAGTGGACTTTGTCATACACCTTTCATTCAATCCTTAATCTGTGAGAAGTGTATGTGAACTGTGAAGCATTGCTGTTCGAATTTATTTTGAAATTCATTACTGACAAGAATCTTCAGCGTGTGCCGTGTACCCATTTACATTTTGGAATATATTTTTTATTTACAAAATTCTTTCGACTATCGTCTGATTCGTCTCGCTTTTACAATGCCTCGCTTTCAAGAAAGCAAGAAAAGAAAGGGAGAGGAACTGTCTGTCACTGGAACCAAACGAATGCGAACTTTGGATATGTATTGGCAAGTTACAATGTGCATTATTCACAAAATGCGGTTCTTTTAGATAAGGCGCTCGCTTACTTTTGCAGCAAGAATGAAGAAGCCATTTCTTCATACATTCTATCACCATTGTATATTATGCTGTATTTCTACATTCTATAAATTTCAAAGCGACTTGCAAATAGCTTCATCCCAAGTTTGAAAATGGGATCATTTCGAATAGCTGTCATTTTATCCAATATCGGGAATCATTACGAGACGTATTTCACATCAACATGGCTCCCCCATTCAATAGGCAGCCATGCATGGAGTAAATCTGAGATACATGTGCGCAATGAATAATATTTTGATAATCATGAAAAATGATTGAATATTCAGGTATATTCTCATTTTCAGCTGAGGATGTAACTCAATAGGCATACTCAATTCTTCTATTTACATTCTGTTTTCAAAACGCACTATAAGCTGGTATTGTCTACTAACTGAGACGAAATGTCAGTAATGTAAATGTCCTAAATGAATGCTTACGACTTTTGGACATCAGAAACCCCTTACATATTTCAGTTGCATGATTCTGAAATTAAAGAGACATCAAACTAGGGGACTTCTACAAAAATTGGGGCTGTGCGCGGTGCACTGATTCCTCTATTTGCGCCAATTTTCGGGCTCTTGCACCGAAATATGTGAATTTCGATCAAATTGATATTTCACTGTTTAATTCAAATAATAAATTCATTTATTCTGTTATCTTTCTGCTCTACATCACTGAGGAGGCCTAGGCAAGTCTGTCTGAAATTCTTTAGCACCAGTACTAGAATTTTCCTAGTGCTAGTAGTTTATAGTGTGACATCCGGCGCGACGCTTCGCTTCGCTTTGCTTCGCTTCGCTTGCGCCGGATGTCACACTTTTGCGGGGGTTTTTCAAAATTTTCAAAAAAATCAAAATTTCAAAAATTTAGGTAGATTTCAAATTTCACGTGGCCGAAGGGCGAAAATTTAAGTTGTCTCAAAATATCACGTGGTCTAAGAATTTTGAAAATTTAGGCAGACGAAAATTTAAGTTGTCTCAAAATATCACGTAGTCTCAATATACCAGAAGATTGTATTCAAAATATTTATTCAAAATATTTATTCAAAATATTCATTTAAAAATGGAAGAAACAAAAGTGGATGAAACAAAAGTGGAAGGAACCTCAAGAATATATCCTTCGTTATCATATGAACGTAGTTCTACTTTAATGGACATTGAAAAGATTAACATTGAAAAAATGAATAAAGAAAAACACAAAGATAGAGTTAGGTATATGAAAGATAAGGAATCTCAATTATTATTAAGATTAGAGCATTATAAAAAATTAAGAAAGAGATGGTCTAAAGTTAAGAATGTAACACAAGGAATTGGCATATTCTTAACAATAAGTTTAGGTGCTTTGACAATTGTTATATCTTCTGGTGTTTTAGTAATTCCAGTAGTTGCTACAGCTTTAACAGGTACGGGTGTTTTTGCAACTTCACTTGTTACAATGTTAGATAAATCTTTAATAACTAAGAAACGAAAATCATTAAAAACTAAGCATTTACATATTAAAGAAGTCTATGATAAACTACACTACTACTTTCAAAGAGTATGTGATGATAATGTTATTACGTTAGATGAGATTGAAAAATTTGATCAAATAGCTAATGAAGTAAATCAAATATCATTTCAATCACAGACAGAAAAAGTTAATGATAAAAATAAAAAGGATGGTAAAATTTCTAGTGATGGTAAAACTTTTATTGATGATAAAATTTTTAATGAAGAAAATGATAAAATTTTTTTAGAAGAGCTAAAAACTTTATTAGACAAAACTTTATTAAACAAAACTTAATACGAGAAAATTTTAAACGAAAAGATGTCAAACAACAAAGCAATAAAAAAATAATTTGTTCAGTAAAATGTTTTTGCTGTATTCCAATGTTACCACAAAATTCAAATATTATATTTTAAAAATGGATAAAATTAGAGCTGATAATTTTAAAAGAATAAAACAATTAGAAGAGTTAATAAAACAAAGAAATATTATGAAAGAAAATCATCTTCAACATAGAATGATAAAAGCTGGTATTCAATCTGATATGTTTGAAAAAATGCAGCAAACCGAGCAAGTAAAAACTGATTTTGAAAAAACTATGAAACCATTTAAAACTCTTGAAAAAGAAAGTACAAATAATGATAAACAAATTGATATAACAGATCCAGAGCACAAAACTGTATTAGATGACTATGGATTACTAGAATCAAACATTAATAAGAAATTACCAAAATCTATGCAATTTGAACATTCTATCTCATTTATAGATGGAAAAACAATACCTAGATTTTATCTCGGACAAAAAGAAATATTTCCACAACCTTTTCGAGGTATAATTTTTTCACCAGATAAATCTCCTTTTAATTTAGATAGAAATTTTGTTAATCTTTTAAGAGGAGCAGATTTAAATAATTATGCTGTAGAAGATCTCATAAAATATAAAGCTATGTTAGACAGAGTTGGTGCAGTAAAATCTCTTAGACGTTATAAACAATTAGAAAATTTATTATCAACGGGAGTTAAAGTAGGGAAAGGTTTATCTGAAAAACAGAAAACAAAAAAACAGAAAACAGAAACAACCATATTTTTACCAGATGATCCACAAGAATTACTAAATAGATTAAATATTTTAATATCTGCAATAAAAGAAGGACATAATTCTAGTTTCAATGAAATTCATGCTATATTGAAAAGACTGTTAGAAAAGAAGATTCTAAATGAAGAGGATTATAAAAGTATAACCGGTCATCTCTGATGTCTTTAAGGGCTTCGCCCGTAGCTGAAATATGTTGTTGTTTTTAATTTTTTATAAAAAAAAATATTTCATAAAAAAATATTTATTTAAAATTTTAAATAAAAAATGTGTTCAGCAGATTTAGACAAAATTAATAATCATTTAGAAAATTTGACAGAGATTTTGGGTTCATCAAAATTTAGTACGACGTTAAAAATTATAACAACTACTTCATCACACACTTGTAATTTAGAACCCATTCTACATTTGGAACAAAATAAAAATTATCAAATTGCATTGACTAGTTTCTCCACATTTAACACTATTCAAAACGTTATCAAAGATGTGAATGATCAATTTAGATATTCTACTGATAAAGGCAAAACATGGAAAATATTAACTTTTCTTCCTGGTTCTTACGAAGTTGAAACAATATCAAATGAAATTAAGAGACATTTAGGTATACCATTTAAAGATAAGAAACAATTACATTTTGCAGTTGAACCGGCAGTTAATAAATTTTCTCTTACTTTAGACGAAAATCATCAAGTTGATTTTAATCATGATAGATCATTGTCAAAGCTATTAGGATTTAATAAACAAACTTACAGTCAAGGTTATCATTTAGGTGAGAAGATTCCAAAAATAACTGAAATAAATTCAATTGTTGTACATTGTGACATTATTGAAGGAGGATATATAAATGGTAAATTATCAAATTTAATATTCAGTTTTCCAGCTTTTACTGTACCCATTGGTTATAGATTAAATGTAATTCCACAAACATTAATATATTTTCCTATTACAAGAAAAACTATTAACAACATTGGCATTAGAATCACTGATGAAAAAGGACAAGAAATAAATTTTGGAGGTGAAGAGATTATGATAGATCTTTTGGTTCCGGAGGTATAAACTTTTACGCTACAATAGAGAAGTTTAATTTTTTTTTATCATTTTCATTATTAATCTTATTAATCTTATTAATCTTATTAATCTTATTAATCTTATTATTAGAAACAAAAAAATAAACTTAAGTTAAAATTTTATTTTTATTTTTTTGTTTCTAAAAACACTAATTCAATAATGGATGAATTTATTACTTTAAAAATGAATGAAATGTCTTTAAATAAAAAAAAACTTAAATTTAATCATCATCCAAATTTATCTAATAAAGTTTTGTCAGTTATTTGTGGAAGATCAGGATGTGGAAAAACATATCTATTATTTAAAATTTCAACGACTCCAAATTTTTTGGATTATAACAATCTTATAATTTATACAACAACGGCAGAACAACCCGTCTATCAATTTTTAAAATATGGATTTGAAAATAATCTTAAAAAAACAGCAATTGCTTCATTATTCAAAGAATATGAAAAATCTGAAGATGAAGAAGAAATAAGTTCGTGGTGTGAAGAAGCAGCAAAAAATAATCAGTTAGTAGAATCTAATAAAAATAACCATATAAAGATACAACTAATAGATGATAGTGGTAATATGCAAGATCCTAGTAAACTAGATAAAACAATGAAACACTGTGTAATTTTTGATGATTGTGTTAATGATAGAAATCAGTCAGTTCAGAGAAATTATTTCACAAGAGGTAGACATAATAACTGTAGTGTATTTTATTTAACACAAAGTATGTATTCATTAGACGGAAGTGTTATTAGAAAGAATGCAAATATATTTATACTATTTGAAATAAATGCAAGAAACTTAAGTGATTTGTTAAGAGATTTATGTGTAAGAAATAAAGATGAATTTAAACAATCGTGTAACAATGCTTGGTCAAAAGATTATGGATTTATCACAATTAATATTGATAAAAAAATTCATGAAAGAGTTATAGAAAATATTTTCGAGGAGTGATCGAACGGAGTGATCGAACGGAGTGACCGAACGGAGTGACCGAACAATTTTTTCTTATAAATTTTTTGTTAATAAAAATAAAAAAAATATGTTGAATGATTATAAGATAGAGCATGTACCAGTTTTAAAAGATTATCGTCATCCTACAAATCCTGTAAATTCGAAGAAAGAAGTTAGATTTTATTATCATCATAAATACGTAGCGCTCGTTACAGATTATAAAACAAAACATGGTATTCAACCGTGTGTTAAAACAAAAGACTTTCCACTTTGTTTAAGAAGTTTCCGAGTATTTTTGGCGTATAATAATTTATGGTGGTTGGTTAAGAAAGAACATTTAACAGCACATGAATTAGAAACATTACATCAATTACATATTCCTGTGTATATGCAAAAACGGAACCGAGGTTCTATGTAAAATTCATTTTTTCTTTTAAAAAATATGAATCGTGAAATGTCTCTCGGACAAACGTCTAGGATTGATGAATTAATCAAGAAACAAATTGCTGAGTTTGATGCACAAATTAAACATAGTAAACGCAGTAAACGTATTAAAAAACAGAAACGTACTAGGCGTAGTATTAGACGTAATACTAAAAAACAGAAACGCGGAACAAAAGAAATATTAGAAACCCCTATTACTGATATCTTTTTTGATGATAGAATTAAGGATGAACTTGGTGATGATTTATGTAATTTATTTAATCCAAATGAAATTAAATATGAAAATGTATCTTTTATTAATGTAGTAAATGATATGCGGAAACTTTTAGCAAATGGTAAAATTATTAATTTACTTGGAAAAGTTATTAAAGATCAGGAAAATATAATTCAAAATTTTTACGTAACCTTCTATAATAAAAAATCATTTGAAACATGGTTTTCGAATCTGGATGAGAAATCCGATGCTAACGAATGGATTTTTACAGGTAATATTAAATATGAAGATTTTGGAATGAAGTTAGTACAAAGATCGCATAGAGGGGCAGGGATTAATATGAAATATAGAATCAAAGAATATTTCGGTGAATATTGTTATATTCCTTCTGAAGATTTTTGTTTTATTAAATGTTATAATATTTTACGAGGTTTTAATGAACAACAAGGAGAAATTATGAAAGAAATGTTTAATAATTTTTTATATAAAGAGAAAGCCACATCTAGAACAGGAGTAATGTCAAACTGCAAATTTTCTCAATTCAATAAATATTTTGGAGAATGTGTTCAATATTATAGTCCTGCCAATCGTCATTTAAATCCTAGAGGAATTGAAACGTTTCATAATTATGTTTATTACAATTATTTTCACGCAGGTTCAACAATTGGTCACTATTGTTTAATTAATAAATCTCATAAATTAAAAGCTATTAGAGAAATTGAAAATAATTTCAAACCCATATATAAAACAGTTACTGATGAAAATCTAACAACGCGTCCATATAAAATCATAACAAAGAAAAAAATTGACTATGGTTCAACATATATTTGGGATCTCGAAACTTTTCCCGATCCTAACTGTTCAACAGCTCATCCTATTCCTTACGCTGTAGGAGCTATTAATTTTAATAAATTTATATGTTGTTTACCGAAACAAAGATTGAAAGAATTAGAAACACGTTTGTTAAGTGATATGATTAAAATTAAACGATCAAAAGATGAAGATGAAATTAAAAAACTTAAAAAACAGATTAATGAGTATAATAATTTAACTGAATTAGAATTTAATAAACTTCAAAATTGTGTGAAAATATTTACGAGAACTGAGGATGATGAATGTTCGATCGGGGGAAACCCAGAGGACGTATGTCCGATCCATCAATTTTTTAAAACTCTTGGAAAATTTAATTATTCTAGAGTAACTTTAATAGCTCACAATTCATCAGGTTTTGATTCCTATTTTCCGATAAAAGCTAATTTTAAATTATCTAAACCGCCTCTTAAAACTTCAAGAGGAATATTGACTGCTTCATTACAAAATCCTTATACAACTGAATGTGTTAGTAGATACATTCAAAAATCTTTTAGATTTAAAAACAATATGAAAAAAGATTCACCTTCAGGTAAATTAGCACTTCAAACTATTATAATGAAATGTAGTTATCAACATGTAAAAACAAGTCTTTCTAAATGGTGTGAGAATTTTAAAATTCCTACGAATGTGTGTAAATTAAATTATGAAATTGGAGACATAACACATGAAAATTATAAAGAAAAAGAAATTGAATGGAGACCATATTTAGTTAACGATATTCTTTCTTTAGCTTTTTGTATCTACAAATATAATAATGTTATGCAAGATTTAGTTGGTGAAGATATAACTACTAATTTGACATCCTCTGCTTTAACATTTAACGGTTGGATGAAAAGCGTACAAAATGACAATATAAATATTCATTCTCATATAGATTTATGGGCTAGAAATTATATTAGAAAATCTGTTAAAGGTGGAAGAGTTTCAGCAAATATAAGAAAATACATATCGCCATTTTGTAGCATCTTGTTACCAATATTAAAACAGTATTTACCTGGTCGCTGCGCTGGGGGGACTTTGTCCCTTGGTCGCTGCGCTGGGGGGACTTTGTCCCTTGGTCGCTACGCTGGTGGGACTTTGTCCCCGGGAAATAATTTAATAGATTTAATGAAACAGTATCGAGATTTAGGAGATAAAACTGAAATTTGTAAGAAAATTTCAAATCAACTACTTGAACAAAAAAATGAATTTCTAATGGCTTTTGATGCAACATCTTTATATCCATCAGCTATGTATGATGAAAATTCAGAATACCCTAAAGCTGAATCAGCTAGAAAATTTCGTCAAGAAGAAGAGCGGGAAATAGTATATAAATTTAATACTCAAACATTTAGACCTAAAACTGGAATATTCTCTGTTGTGTTTCAATATCCGAATGATATGTTTTTCCAACCAGTTCCTATTAAAGATAAAGTTAAAAATCAAAATAATAATTCTCATGTAAAAGTAATCAGGTTTAGAAATGGTATATGTTATGATGTATTAACTTCTGTTGACATACAAGAAATTGTTAGATGTGGGGGGAAAATCTTACATATTACTGATGGTATAATTTATGAAAAAAAATTATCAAGTTTCACCATTTCGAAATTATATTGAAAAACTTTTTAATTTGAGAAAAAGATATAAAACAGAAGGAAATACTGTAGGTGATGAGTTAATTAAATTATTGATGAATTCGCTATATGGCAAAACTGTGCAAAAAGATATAACCACTAAATATCATTTATGGAATGAGAATACATTGAGAAAAAATTTCACTCAAGAAGTAAAAGATTATGAAAAATTAAATGATGAACAATATTTAGCGAAAGTAGAAATGGAAGATGATGAATTTCTCAAAACTAATATTGTAAAAGATGGGAAGACGTCATTCATGCCATCACACTTAGGTTCTTTCATTCTTTCTCACTCTAGAAGAATCATGAATAACTTTATTTTAGAAATTAATGGTTTCAAAGAAAAATACATTCATTATACAGATACTGATTCAATATATATTTCCAATGAGCTCTTTAATAAATTAGATGCTGCTGGATATGTTGGTGGGGAATTGTGTCAAGGAAAAAATGATTATGGAAATGGTGGAATTATTTTTGCAATGTTTATTGCTCCTAAAATAAAATACTGTATTACTGTAGATGAACAAGGGAGACTTAGTGAAAAGAAAACATTCAAAGGATATTCACAAGATAAAGTAAAAGTAGAAGATTTTCTAAAATTATATTCGGGGAAAACATTATCGACTACAGTTAATAAACCATGGAAAAGATCTTTAGAAACTGGAATTAGTATTCCTGATAAAAATAATAATACTGAAGAAAAAAAATTTTCTGGTCAAATAAATATTCTTAAACGTCAAGCACCTGATGAAAATGAAATTATGTTACCTTATAACGGAGAAGATATTCAAGCTGAAATATTTCAAACAATCATCTGTGAGAGTAATTTAAGTGATGATGATGACACGTGGGAATAATAATTTTTTTATAACATCTAAAAAATTTATAACATCTAAAAAATTTATAACATCTAAAAACTTATTCCATCTAAAAAATTTATTACATCTATAAACTTATGACATCTAAAAACTTATTACATCTAAAAACTTATTACATCTAAAAATTTTATTACATATGAAAATATATTTATCGAATATTTTGGTATTTTCTATTAAGTTTTATCTTATTAAGTTTCATCATATAATGTTTTATCAAAAGATAATTTAAATTTTTTTTCACTAACTATTGATTCATCATCATCATCATCATCATAAATTGTTTCTTCATCATCATCATAAATTGTTTCTTCATCATCATAAATTACACTTTTTGGTATAGGATGCCCTTCCATGATAGGATACCATTCTCTTATTGGAATATCTAACTCTAAATTACATCTTTTATCTGATAATAATATAATAGAGAAAAATATTGGTCTTTGATCTCTTTTGGAAAATTTAATAACACCACCATAATCTGAATCACTTTTAGTTTTTGTTAAAGATGATAAAATTTTAAATTGATTAGATGTAAATCCTAATTTAAATTTTGTAGACCCGACACATAGTTGTCTAACAGTATCTTCAACTATACCATCATTATTATTTTCAATTGTAAGAAAATGAAATTTAGATAAATTTTTATAATTACTAATATTTTTATAATCTTTTTTACCATTTACACCATTTTCAGATGTTTCAGAATCATCATTATTATCATCTATATTATTATCATTATTATCATAAGATTCTTTAAGATCGGGCAAAGCCCTAGAACCTTCAGTTCGTTTATTATGAATATGATTATGGTCATTGTTAATAGTATAAGGCGTAGTCCACATATAAATTTTCTCTTGTTGAGCTAAGCCATTTATGTAAGATTTTAGCAAATTAATATTTAAGTTTGAATATAATCCTATATACGTATCATCATCATATCTTTGCGGCATTTCTAATGTTTCTTGTTTATAAATTGTGTCTCTATAATAAACTTGACATAATAATTCTTCATTATGTTTTTTACTCTCTATGTGAATGTTATATTGATTTTGTTCGTCAACAAATAATCTAATTTTTTCTTTCGAAAAAGATTTTAATTTTTTAACTAATTCTTTAATATTGATATAATTAATAATTTTAGTTTCTATCCAATCAGTATTACTAATTGGTAACACTGCTCTAATAAATCCATAAACATTATTATGACCTATTATAACCATATTTTCTTTATTTAATTCCACATAAGCTACATCATTATATTTACTAACAATCTCCATAAATTTAATAAATGGATCACCTGGAAAAATACAATAATTGGTTTCTATAGAAGGTAAACCTTTAGTCTGTTCTCTAAATATTTCGGCTTGTAATTGAAATAAAATATTAACATCTATACATGGATTTGTAATAGTATTATTATTATTATTATCAAAACATTTATTTTCAAATCCCGTTGATCTCGTCGAATAAGAAGAACAGGATGATGCGGACGAATATAATTTTTTTAAATTTGGGGTTTCCATTTTTTTATTTTTATTAGAAAAAATTTTATTAGAAAAAATTTTATTTTTATTAGAAAAAAATTTATTTTTTTATTGTTAAAAAATGATGTTACCAAATGTTGGTGGAGGTGCATATATCCCGAATAATCGTGAATTAGAAATAGAGATAGAAAATTATATTATGAAAACTGGAGACGTTTTATCTGGTCCATTGCATCTTTCTATTCTTCCACAACAAAATACAGAGTTAACAAATAAACAATATGTTGATACACAAATCAATGACTTAAAGGAAAAATATATAAACGATGTTTTGGTTCCACTGATGAACGAATTGAAGTTGCTTAAACTTAATGACAAATCATTAAACGAAAAATTATTAAAACTTGATAAAAAGGATAGAGAGCTAGAAGCAGATATAGCAAAACTTTTTAAAAAGATTTCTGAACAATCAAAAATTTTAATATTACTTTCTATAAATTTAAAATCTGCAGTCATTAAAAATAAACATCAGATAAAAATGTTAAAAGAACAATTAGAAGATGAAATAGAAAAACTACCTGAAAGAATTAAAAAAAATTTAAAGCAGTTACAAACTACATTCCAAAAAATTGTTGATGAATTGAGTTCTAAAATTACTCAACAAATGAAAAAGATGAATAGAATAATAAATGAAGTAAACTCACTTAATGAAAAAGTTGATAAAATGAAAACTCTTAAAATCAATTTAGAAAATGAATTAAAGAAAAATTTACAAGAAAACTCTAAAGAAAATAAAGAACAGTTAGATGCTGTTAAAAGACAATTAGATGTTCTTAAAATTAAGTTAAATGCTCTTAAAACGGCGTTGAAGATTAATCAGCAGAAAATGCAAGTTAATAGAAGAGAAATTAAAGTACATCACACGCTGCTTGACGCAATAGATAAAGTGCAACAGGCAATTAATAAAGTTATCTCGAAGTTGTTGTCCATTCACAAACGTAAATCTTAACACGTAGATATTTTTCCCAAAAGTCAAATTTAATCCTAAAAAATGCCTATAATTTATAAACACAATCTTAAACATTTTGCATCAAATAATAAAATTGCTCATGAACCATCTATGAAACCTGTGTACCATTATGATAGTGTAGAAACTGTCGGAACACAAAAGTTCCTAGGCACCGCAGGTGCCGTCCAAAAAGAAGGAGATGGCATCTTTTCTGGTATTGGTAGTATCGTTAACTTAATTAAAAATAATAAAGATTTGATTACATCTGCTGCAAAAGGAGCAGCTGCTATAGGTAGTACAGCTAGTGCAATATCAAATGCTGTTAAGTCTCAAAACGAATTAAAACAACTAGAAGCTATTCGTAAACTTAGGAATGATTCTGAAGAACTAAAAAAATTAAAAAAACTTTCAGATGAAACAAAAAATAAAATTGCTAACATAGCTGTGGATGGTGATAGTAAACATAATGAAAAAACAATTGAAGAAATAAGAGGTAATGGCGTGAGCAGCAACCTTCGGTCTAACCAGCAAAGCTGTAGCGGAGCTGGTCTAGCAAAATTCTAAAAATATATTTAGTAAAATTCTAAAATTATATTTTAGTAAAATTCTAAAATTATATTTTAGTAAAAATTTTTTTTCTGTCTGTGAGAAAAACAAAAAGTCAAATTATTTCTTATAAAAATGCCTTCGCTTATCGAAAATAAATTTAGATTAGATGATCCTCCGTTCACCAGTTACAATCAAAAAAAGAATGACTATATAAGAATTGCTATGAATCCCGGATCTTCCAGTAGAGTAAATACTGGAGGTGATTTAATTTTTGAAGTTGATAATCAGCAGAGTTATTTATATTTACCTGATTCATTTTTACACTGTGAATATTCTTTATATAGTGATGCTAATTTTACAACACCATTACCAGATACCGATAATATTACACTAGAGAATAATTTTTTTCCAAGATTATTTACACAAATGCGTTTAGATGTTGCAACTCAAAATATAGAAACAATAAGTGATTCCCCAGGTGTAATTGATACAATGCTTAGATTTGTAACAATTGGTGAAAATAATAAAAAGTATGAAATCGAAGGTTGGTTTCCTGATACTAATGATGGTATAATTGTTGATGATTTAACTCACGCTGGAACAGATGCCGCAGGAATTGCGAAAGATGTAGAAAATATTGCAAAACATTTAAATAAAACAAATAATGAAGCATATAAAGAAAGACGTGAATTTAACAAGAAAAGTAAACAGACAGTTAATTGGTCATTGTCTCCATTATTCGGATATTTAGATTATGACAAAATATCATATCAATTTAAATTTAAATTAATAATTCATCGTACGGCAAATAATGAATTAATCTTTTTTGGTAAGACTGGGAAAAAAGCATATTTAAAAATTGATAGACTTGAATGGTGGATTACGCATATTACTCCTAGTTTAGAGGTTGAAACAGCTATTGCAAAAAGATTAAATACTAACAAACCAATTCCAGTAAATTTTCTAAAGAGAACTGCTAGTTCAGTAACTTTTTCCGAACAAAGAATTAACTGGCATTTTACTAGAACTGCGAATACCCCAAGATATTTATTACTAACATTTCAAAGAAATAATTCTCCAAGTTTTGATAAGAACAATAATATTTTTCATATTAATACAATTCGAAGTTTACAAGTTTCATTAAATCAAACTCGATATCCAATTGATCCATTAAGATTCGATGATACCAATAATCAATTTATGGAAGGATATGATTCTTATAGAAATCTTTGTATAGAATTTGGAGTTGAACCACAATTAACTCCTGGAGATTGGAGACATTTATATCCAATTTTCTGTTTCGATTTAAGTGCACAATCTGAAGATATTATTAAAAATGGTTGTGATGTAACAATTAATATTGAAAAGAAAGATTCCACAACTTCATTGATGGCTTATGGTTTATTGCTAGAAGATGTAAAATATTCTATTGAAGTTCTTAATGGGAAGATGGTTAGGATCGGCTAAAGCCAGAGGAGCTTCGCTCCGATAAGTTAATTAAAATTTTTTCATAACAAGAATAGATTAAAATTTTTGTTAACTTAAAAATTCTTAACTTAAAAATTTTTTCATAACTAGAATAGATTAAAAAAATTCTTAACTTAAAATTTTTTCATAAATAGAATAGATTAAAATTTTTGATAACTTAAAATTTTTTTATTAAAAATGTCGCAAGCGAAAAGTAATAATAATAAAACTGTTGAATTAAAATTACGTAATATTGCTGACAAAAATACCCCTAAAACTATTACGATTAACAAAAAAAAGTATTACATAAGTAAACCAATGATAGAGAATATTCAATTACAAGAAGAAAAGAATGGCGGTATTCTCCCATTAATTCCACTAATAATAGGAGGCATAGCTGCAGCAGGAAGTGTTGCAGGTGGGACAGCTGGTATTGTCCAAGCAGTAAATAAAAATAAATCAGAGAAGGCAGCATTAGAAGAACAAAAACGTCATAACAGAGAGTTAGAGAAAGTTGCTAGGGGAGAAGGAATAGTAGATAATTTTATTAGTAAATTAAAATTAGTTGATGAAGGAAAACGAGTTCTTAAAAATATTCTCCACAATGTTGATGATTTAATTGAAATTAAAGAAACTAAAGATGGTTCTGGAATATATCTAAGTCCTAGTATGATTCGGTAATAACCTCAGGACCTTTGGTTCTTTTCGGTTTTAAAACAATTTTTTTTATCTTCTTAATTTTTTTTATCTTTTAAAATGAATACTAAAAATTCCGAAAATTTAATTAAATTAAAAATTTCTAATTTAGATTTATTGAATTATCTATTAAACAAAAATAAAAACTCAAACTGTCAGCATATTGGAGGTGACAAGAACAAAGTTCCACACCACTTCGGTGGTGATATACAAAAAACATTAGAAAACTTTCCTGGATTTATTTGGAGTAAATATTCGAAAGAAAAACATCTTCCTGGTCATTCATATACTGGGCCAGGAACTCGATTAGATATAAGACTAGATGAGAATAATAATCCGAAACCAGGTGAAGAACCAATAAATAGAGTAGATGCCGCCGCTTACAGGCATGATTTAGCTTATCGAAATCATGATCTAAGTTCTCGTCATGCAGCTGATAAGAAAATGATTCAAGAATTAGATAGTATTCAGAATCCTACATTTAGAGAAAAAATTGAAAGAATGTTTGTTAAGAAAGCTTTACAAGCTAAAATATTATTCGGCCAGGGTTTAAATGAAAATCATAATTCAGACGTTTATGCATCTGAAATTCATAAAGAATATAGAAAGCCTAAATATTTATTAAAAGTAAAAGTATTTAATAAAGATGATATTTGGAGTGCTGATCTTATTCATATGCCGAATGAAAGGGACTACAAATACGCATTGACCGTTATAGATTTATATACACGATATGCTTGGGTAAAGCCTTTAAAAAATAAAAGTGGTCTTTCAGTTAAATATGCGTTTGAAGAAATCTTTAAAGAAAGTAATAGAAAGCCAAAAAAATTGTTTGTTGATAAAGGGTCGGAATTTTATAACCGAAACGTTCAGCCACTATTTGAAACTGTTTATTCAACTGAAAACGCTGGGAAGGCCGTAGTGATAGAAAGATTCAATCGGACGTTAAAAAATAAATTATTCAAGAAATTTACTGAGCAAAGAAATCAGAAATGGTTGAAGATATTACCAGGAATTGTGGAAGAGTACAATAATAAAGTTCATTCTGGTATTGAAGAAACCTCAAAGAATGCTTCTGACGACCCTGATTTGATACGAAAGAAAATATTCGAGAATAATAATTTGAATGAGAGTAATCCGAATTTGCAGAAACTTAAACCGAAATTTAAAATTGGAGATAGAGTTAGAATATTTAAATATAAGAATAAATTTGAAAAAGGCTTTGTTGGCTATTGGACTAAAGAAATATTTGAAGTTTGCAAAATAAATCAAACTTATCCGATTACTTATGAAATTAAAGATTTAGATAATGAGGATATCAGAGGCCGTTTTTATCAAAATGAATTACAACGAACTGATTTTTAATTATCATTATTATTATTATTGGAACTACGTTTCGGGAATGAAATTCCCTTGTTAGGCGTAGCCATAGAACCTACGGTTCGTTCAATTCTAACATTATATCTAGAAATGGTACTCCTTCCTGTAGTTTAAATAAAACATAAAGACATAATTGTCCACAATAAGTAGTGCCTGGTGTTTGAATTTGAAACGTATTGTATGTTCCCGTTCCAAGTAATTCTTTTACTTCATTTGTAGGTGGAAGCCCGTATGAGTCAAAATAATAATTATCTCCGTTTTTACTAAAGATACCTGCTGACCAATGTACGCCGTTTTGGTCTGAAGTGTGAAGATTCGTTATGAAATTTACAGTTATTGATGGAACTTTGTTCCGGGAACTGAAGGTTCCTGTTGGCCTATTTTTTAGGAATTGTAATTCGTTTCTCATTAGAACATGAAAATTCTTTATTCCTAATTCATTTGCGATTTTCTTTAGGTCGAAATTTGTCGTAGTTTGCGTTCCATATAATTTAAAAAACTCATTTATGTTGCTCATTTTATAATAAAAAAATTTCTTAAGGGACCCCTAGAAGTCAGAAGGAGGGGGGGGGTATTGATTTAAAACTGTTCTCTAATGATGTCTTTCCTTACTACTTAGTCAGAAGGGGGTATTGATTTAAAACATTTTTATAATGATGACTTTCCTTACTACTGGGGGGGGGGTATTGATTTAAAACTGGTCTCTAATGATGTCCTTCTTTACTACTTAGTCAGAAGGGAGGGGGTATTGATTTAAAACTGTTCCACAATGATGACTTTCCTTGCTACTTAGTCAGAAGGGAGGGGGTATTGATTTAAAACTGGTCTCTAATGATGTCTTTCCTTACTACTTATTCGATTTTGAAATTATTTAATTTAATCTAAATTTAAACGTTACATTGTTGCATTTTATTCTTATGAACTCTTGTTAAGAGAATATTGATTGTTTGATCTGTATTAAGACATTAGCAACATCTGTTACCAAATTTCTCAACATGAACAGCTGCTAGCAGTTTAAGCTATTCAGTATGAGAGAATTCTTTGTGACCCGCATAACTCAACTTTTCACTTGAACAGCTGCTGCCATTATTCCACGTATTACTGCGTGTATTCATTCATTCTGCGAGCGTTCTACGAGACTGTGACTGCTTACGAATCATCTGTGACCTTTATCCATTTTGGTCAATTTCATCAGCGACTTTCAACAATTTTATTTTTTATCATAATTAATTCACTACGTTTTAACGAAAATGGCACGTTCAAGCATCGCCTTTGCCGATTTGAAAAGAAAAATTTCAGACACTATTGTGAACGAAGATCAACGGAAGAAGTGTATTGAGATGCTAACAGAATTTCAGGAGAAATATCTTAAACCAAGGGAGGAAGAAGACATCCACGCATCAAAAACATTCAGAGAATTTTTAGTGATAAATCGATTTGAAGACACATTGCAAGATAACGCCATCAATATCAGTTCAAACGATAATTTTGAAGAAGAAATTCAAAGAGACATCTTGGCATCAGAGCTAACTAATTATTTAGCACATTTAAGAAGAGAAGAAGACATTTCGGTGAACAATACTGTGAAGTTATCGTTGTTAAAAGGAAGAGCTTTGACTGCAATCCGGGGAAGTGGCCATGTTTGTAAACAATTAGGTTATTCGAGAGGCTATAGCATCTTTTTAAGAAAATTTTATAAACTATATTTACGATTTCCGTTTATTAAGAACTCGACGGAATCTATATCATTTTTCAAAAGGAACTTCGCTATTATTGACTCGTATCTTCGCCATGGGAGACACCGCCCAACCCTTGATCAAATTTTAAACTCAATCAATTGAAACGGTAAGCTACTCGCAATGGATAATAGTACTATGAGTATTACCTTATTTCTATTTACGAGAAACAAATGTATCATGTCATAACACATTTTCTAGTCAACATATTTTATTCGTTGTAAACCATGCTACTTGTCCTCATTGGTTTTATAGTTCTATGAGCCTTCCCTTATTTCAATTTACGAGAAACAATTGTATCATGTCATAACACATTTTCTAGTCAACATATTTTATTCGTTGTAAACCATGCTACTTGTCCTCATTGGTTTTATAGTTCTATGAGCCTTACCTTATTTTACTCATACAGAAACAATTGTATCATGTCATAACACATTTTCTAGTCAACATATTTTATTCGTTGTAAACGATGCTACTTGTACATAGTACTTGTCTGTGATGTGAATAAAATATTTCAAAGATGGAAATGTGTTTTCATTTTGTATCGAGTTAAAGCAGTAGCAACTACTGGAATTGTAAGAACGCCAGATGAAATGACAATTATTAAAGCATTAGACCATCTCTTTCTTAATTTATTATAATGTTCTAATCTAAGTAATAATTGCGATTCCTTATCTTTCATATACCTAACTCTATCTTTGTGTTTTTCTTTATTCATTTTTTCAATGTTAATCTTTTCAATGTCCATTAAAGTAGAACTACGTTCATATGATGACGAAGGATATATTCTTGAGGTTCCTTCCACTTTTGTTTCATCCACTTTTGTTTCTTCCATTTTTAAATGAATATTTTGAATAAATATTTTGAATAAATATTTTGAATACAATCTTCTGGTATATTGAGACTACGTGATATTTTGAGACAACTTAAATTTTCGTCTGCCTAAATTTTCAAAATTCTTAGACCACGTGATATTTTGAGACAACTTAAATTTTCGCCCTTCGGCCACGTGAAATTTGAAATCTACCTAAATTTTTGAAATTTTGATTTTTTTGAAAATTTTGAAAAACCCCCGCAAAAGTGTGACATCCGGCGCAAGCGAAGCGAAGCAAAGCGAAGCGAAGCGTCGCGCCGGATGTCACACTATAAACTACTAGTGCTCCATAAAATTTGCATGCATTCTAGAAATTTTGAACAATGAAAGTTTGGAGATACTGGTTCGTCTAATTACCGTTGTTCCTCCTACAACCGCATCTACAGAGCGCAGCTTTTCACAGCTTGCGCCGCCTCTTGACTTGGCTTCGGTCAACGACTCAATCACTTGGCAGTTCTGTACATTCATAAAGAGTTAGCGTGGACCTTAGATTTGGAGGAGGTATGTAAGGAGTTTATCTTCAAAGACAACCGGTCACACATTTTTGGACCATAAGGGCGTTTGGGTAAGATTTCCCCCAAGGCACTGAAATACACCGCATTCATGACGGAATTAATGTTTTTTCTTTTAATACAGACAGCATGTATGCCTATCGCGTAAAGTGGGAAATTGCAGAGACAATAAGGGGTATTTATGTATATCAATGAACAATGAGCGGCTCTGCCTGATAAACAAGTCAATACTGGAAAGTAATTACGTAAGATTTCATAATATAACATGGATTGATTTTTAACGATATTTTATCTGAAAATTTGTCGGACCGCCCCCCCTAGGAAAAATTCGCTGCTGCGCCCCTGGTTTTGTGGACCGCTTACCTTGCCAAAAGGGTAAAGTAATTTAGTTGACCGATTTCATGGAGTCCACTGGATCGAGACGATGACGCACGCGCAATTGGACGTGTGTGTGTCTAGTGTCCGTTCACTTACCGAACCCGTGTACATACGCCTTAAGTCTGAAATTATGAATTCAATATTTTTTCAAAAATTGATTATTTGAGTATGTTTTGGAAGTTAATGGTGGATAGCCTTGATGAATGGCATGTTTTGTCAATTATCGCATGCAAGCGTCTTGAAACAATGAGATAGTAAAATGGAGAGACTCTATGAGAGACTATATATATAGTCAAATAGATTTTTTGAACATATATGCAATTTATAAATAGTCTGCTAGAATCTGAGTTATGCGGCTTCGGATGCAAAATGGGTCATTTGGACCCATGCGCAGACTTAAAGATATAACACCACCATTCGATAAATAATTGCATGAATCGATTGAAGCTTTATGACTTTCTCTGGCTTAACACTAGGATGACGGTGGTATCAAAATTGATACCATCTCCATTTCAATTGAAATTTTCATGATCTTAATCGAATGGTAACACGTGATCACTGGATGACTTTTACTATTTTCACTTCTAAATTTATAAAATGCTATGATTTCTTCAACCCCATGAATGATGGTGCATCATCGTTAGATTTATATTTTGTATTATCTTATATTTTGAGTTAAAACTTAAAGATGTAGTTGTGTTACAAAATAAATGAATAAATTAGACATTTATTTCAAAAAGCCGAATAGAAATCATGGGGTCTCAAGACATGAATATGAATATTAAATCAATGAATAAAATACTAGAACTTAACATAGTAATTGTCATAAATCAATCAGAAAATATAAGGTCGTCAGAAAGTAGATGATATATACACATAACTTTACAATGTAAATCTGTCATTCGATAATTTGGCTATAGAGATAAAAAAGCTGTTACTGCTTATCGAAGTTGAACACAAATTGCTACAACCTAATAATAATGCATATAGACTTTTTAAGTCATCTTGTGTTTAGTCAATCATGCTCTCATTTTATCAAAATATGTACGTGAAACATTCGTTTTCTTTCAGAGAAGTTGTGAGATATCTTCTGAGTCTTCTGACTGTTCGAGAAATTCGACCTGGACCTTCACGAACACCTGCCCTCTCCACAAGACTTGGAAATGTTGGTCATCTTCCAATACCAGCCGGTAAACAGGGCCGCTGTAAATTATGCATGAAAAGCACGAAAATGAAGTGTGACACATGCAACACTTTGTTGCATACAAGTTCCTTCGTCCAATACCATCTCTGAACTCTGAAAGATGTTACTGTTACCTACTTTCAAAAAATACATTGGTGATTCTGTCTGTATTTTTGCTGTTTCGTTTACCAAAATACATCAAAATTCTTAATATAATACTTTTGCATAAAAATTAAAATTAACGTATAAGCATAGAATATTATTTTAATGTATAAACAAATATGTCAAATATAAGCAATCTGTCAAGTATAAACAAATATACAACGGCTTATATTCTTCAAAAATTCTTAAAAAATGTATAGTCTCAAGGCGCCAATGTTCCACATGTGGAACATCATCAAAAACGATGAAATGAACATTTATTTTCGGCAAGATCGTCATAAAGTATCAAAACGTGATTGAATGATATGGTTCCATTCAAATTTTTGATTAAAGCTACATTTCGAAATACTAAAATACATTCGAAATGATAAAATACAATGAATATGTACATACTGGATTGTTGTACATATGACCGACTTTTTAACACTTGTCATATGCAAAGCCCTTCATACTGTCAGGAGGATGAAACGCGTCGGGCGAGTTTTGACAATTGAAAAAAATGTGTATATATTTACTCGAACGTCGAACAAAAGGAGTGATTCTGCTTTTTCCCGCGAATCTAATTCGGAAACCAACATTTGATCTTGGATTGCATTTATTACTAGATCATCTAACTAATGACAAGCTAACGTCTATCTCAATTAAGACAGATGTCGCAGCTTTCTCGAAGCGTTAATGAGAATTTTAGAAATTATCAGAATCTTAGAAATATATCAACTAACTGATAAAGAGAGGAGGCCATTTGTCGTTATAATGGAATCTGTGAAATTAATGACACAAGTCGAAGTGCATATCAGTTGTTTTCTTATTGCGGCCTCTTAGTCATGATATTATCTAGGTATCTATATAATGGTGATAAATACAAGAATTACAGCTACATTTCGAACATTGATTCTCGAATTCCTTTCAGAATTACAGAGTGGATGAATTTCTGATCGGAAGAACAACAACGAAATATTGAGACAAATACTTTATATAATTGTAGGAAATTACACAAGTTTGAAGCTCGAATGTAGGCAACATGCTGAAACAGAGAGAAGCCGACTCGTATGAATTCTACAAACCAGGCGTATTCCTATTTCTGATGCTTCTACATTTTGTATGCAATGACAAACAAGCGACACTCTTTTGCTGGGGCATTCCGGAGTTACTATCACTCTACTACACAATCCAACTAAATACATATGCAAACGTGTAATGTTCGAGAAAAATCTGAACATATCATCATATTTTTTCACGACGATCTGTTACGTAATAGTTACTAAAATGCTACGTCGTCATTCACAATTGTGACGAGATATCTATTCATTGATCCTCATTGCTATGACAACTGATGTGTGGTAGTGAGGCTTTGATCCTGTCAATTGACACTGCCGCATGTAAGCGGCTCGTGCCTCAGTTGGTTGAGCACAGGTCTAGTTAACATTGGTCGTAGGGCTCGAATCCTGTTGTCATCCGGACATCTCTTGCATGGCAATTTGATCTGTCGTTTATTTAATCTCATTCTCTAGTTAATGTCAAAAATATGTTTAAAAGCGAAATGTCCATCAAGTCTGATAATACATGTAGGCAATCACTTCAACGGCTGTAAAGTCAAGGAAATCAGATATTCATGTGTCAATGTACTTTAAAACAAGTGTGATCACGAGAGTTCGTTGAGTTTGGATGAAGTAATTGTATGAAAAGTGTGAGAAACTGATTCTGATAGGTCCTCGGAAAATGTCCAATAACAATACATTATATTCGTATCAAGTTGGAATAATCAAGGATAGTAACTTCCTATGCAGAACAAGAAGATGAACGCACGCGTCTACCTGTCACATAATCTAGCGGGCTTTAATGAAACGGCATTGTATCCGAGGACACGCAAGACGAAGTCGCCCGAGCTGTGAGTAAGCACAGGGCGCCAATAACATACAGTACGGGACATATTATTGTAACCACCTAAATTTCCATGAATTTTTTTGTTTTTAGTTTTTCCATTAATTTTGGCAAAAACATCATTATTTTCGTAATTAAAGTAATTTACTATTTCTGTAAATGTTTTCGATATTTTAGATCAAAATTGCCACAATTAAAAGGAAATTAACATAAATAGCCATAAATAACCAAAATGATAAAAAACATGAAAAATCCATTATTTATTTACAATCATGCATGAAAACGTTTTTGACAAATGGTGAGACACTATATTTATGATCATTTCAATAATAACAAAAATACAAAGTGGCGTTAATGTTTCTACTCACACCGAACAAAGACAATTCAATCAATTGGGCTGAGTCAGTTTGGAGGGCCAATAGCATAGATGAGTCATAAGCCATACTGTATGTGTATTGACAAGAATCTTGGATGAATAGAAAAACAGGGTGACATCAAATACCCTGATAAAATCACATCTCACATATCAATTACCAAATGGACGGAAAGGTTGGGAATATGCTGTACATGCTCTCATAGTATCTGAAAACTCTTTGGGATATGATGTTGGCCAATGTAGTGTTGATGTAAGTTATATTTGCACAAATTGCTGAACAACATTATTTCTGGTCAAATCCATTCTAAATGTCCGTTTTTGGACAGAAAAATATCTCACTGTAATAGCTCCTTCAGCCGTTCTAATTTACTAGATTCGGTGCAGTATTTTGAATGCAACCGTGGACTTCTACCAACACAGGAAGTCCGAATGGGGTTCAGTTGTAGTATAGTGCTGACTTGAATTATTTATACTTAAGAAATTTTTCGATTTCTATTGATATTTTCGCCAATCAACTTGATGTTCTGTACATCAGAGATGCCGATTCCATGTGATAAGTTTTGCGCTGCAGACGGTCGAATTTGCTTCCTGAGCCAAACCACGGTAACGCTCGCTACATCTGATAACAAAACTCGATCGAAAACCAACATTCTCTATGATACGATATCCTTTTTCAATATTCTGAAGATGCAGTTTGATGCAACACATCGACCTAATACATACAAAATATCAATTTCACACTATCTCTACATTTGTATACAGAGATCATTTAATATGGTAGCGCTCGCGACAGAGATAAATATTTCATTATCGATTTTTGAGGTTGGATGGATATTTTATCTAAACTACAGAAGCTTTTGTCTCAAAAACGAAATGATAGATAAATAATGAATAGTTGATGATTTCTTCATGCTTCAATAGATTACTGAATGCACCGATTGCAAGATTTCAATCAATCTTGACGGTAACGCTCGCGACATTATCTAATCAAATTACGGATAACATAAATTTTGCCATTGAATTTGTCATCACAGAAGATAATAGTAATGAAGATTACAAGATTGAACGATTAATATAGAAACAGTACACCAAACATTTTATTTGTTCCGGAATCATAACGCAGAAGTTAAGCATAATGTAAGATGAACGTCAACATCGGAGAGTACTATATCTTTGGTAGCTATAGCCATAGAATTATGAACAAGCCTTTTGTCACTTGAGGAAGAAACTTTCCTTTACCTCAATGAGTCTTTCTCTGACTTAGGACAGGAAATGGAAATTTTCTAGTCCTTGCACATATACTTACCCCCCCCCCTCTTTGTCCTTGAACTTAGGCCTAAAAGACCAGGCCTCGATTTGGCCTGAATTAATGTCTGTACACGAATTAATTCTGTCTGTGTTGTAGGTTTAACAACTAATAAATGTCTAATATAGTTCAGATTGGTATTGCTATCTTCATTTCAATAAGATATAAAACTAGATAATTGCAATTAGGTCACCAATTAGACTACTGTACAGCAAATTGCAGTTGTCTGTAATTAATTACACCTTCTTAATAACTGGCACAATCTGATGTAGGCCTGCTTGTAATATCGAATTAGAGATCTCGAAATCTCGGTATTTGATAAAACTGATTCTCGAGATTGAGATTCGAAATCGAGATTAAATTCACTAAGTGTATGTCATGGTAACACTCGCGACAGATTGATTATCTACCAGGAAGTAGACTTAGAATAACTTAGTTGATTATCACACTGATTAGCATTCATGGAAAGTCGATTATCTTTGGTAGTATGAACTGGCTAATCATTCTTGTCTCCGAGGGAAAAACTTATTCTATATTTTCGGTAACGCTCGCGACATTCTAATATAGAAATTTAATATTTTCTAAAGAGTCATAATTAACTTTGACAGAAAGTTGTCTTTCAGATACATTGACTAACGTGAAATCATCTAACAAACAATTTTTCAACTTAATATTGACATTTTCATGTACTAAATGCATTGAAGCACACAGCTCATAAAATAGGGGCATAATTGAAACTTATATAATAGTTTTTAGACTACCCTTTGTCATCTATGCAGACACATTTCAGATCTTTAGCTAGAATACGTCTGAACTTTAGACTATATATTATATCATGGTCATCGGCAACTTCGTCAAAAACAAATTTAAAATCTTTCGTCGGTGCAACCAACTCGTGGTTTGACCCTCGGACTTACTTTTACATTCAGCAGAGAGGGGCATCGAGATCATTTTTGACACCTAAATTTCAGATTGACAATTTCACCTATTGAGCATTCAAGTGTATTTATTCAAAAGTCTGTTATCGAAAGATCCTATATACATCAAAGTATTGAGAAGAAAACTTGATCAGCACCATATTAGTCTGCTCTATCAAACCCTAGGAATTTTCTTGTGCTTTTCCAATACTTTTCAAAACCCCGGAAGTAAATAAAAAGCAATCTTTTATTGAGATGCGACCAGAAATTCGCTATAATCGATTGTCGATCATAACGAAGATACTAAAACGAAAATCTTGTAGGTTAAGTGATAATGTGCATCATGTGCAGTCCTGTCCAATCAACATCATGTATTGCTAATATATGGAAGATTGACTAGTCGGCGATGACGAGCACATGGTCGCGTTATGATAGAATTATTATCAGTTAATCGACGTCATTTTCGTCAAGATCGACGGAGGCTTTGTCATTATCGACAAGAAAAGCCCAGATTTTCCTCAATACGACAATAGAACAAAGTTTCTCGTGCTTTTAAAGCTGATATTCGTGTACTTTAAGACTTTTCGGGTGACTCACGTATAGGCTACAACTAGACTCCTGAAAATCAATTTTGTGAGCAAACAATTTCACAACAATATCTAAAACTGCTTTCTTCCAATTTCTTCCGCAAGTTAAATATTTGTAATTTGTTGTGAGCCAACAAATGAATAACAGCCATCACCAACAAATGCCAATAAGTTTACACATCTTATGTAGAATGTTCTGTTTTCTATACATTGTTTAGTAGCTGATGCAATACATAGTCCACATAATCGGAAGTACAAACTTCCTATGATACAATCTGTCTGCTTATTATCACATGCCCCAAAAGTGCTTCGAATTATAAAGTATTGCTGAAATTAGGTGAACCGGACAGGGATAATCAATAGAAATCAAACTCACAATTACAAGCAGATAATGTGTGAAATGCTGGCATAGAAAATGTCTCACATGCAGTGATAGACGCAAGATATCCTGAAAATGTTGCAATAAAACAATAAGAAAGATGATGACAATCAGAAACAATAATAGCTGCTCTTGTGAAGGACAATTACTCAATAGTTGTAGAAGTTGGTGGTCAAGAATGAACTATTTTACATCTGTCAACCATTTCTAGATAAATATTTTGACAAATAGTTGCAGGACTACGTAAAGTTTGAAAGGACTGCTTTGAAATGTCATTTGAAGATGATTTATGAGAGGTGTGCACGAGAATGTTTGTTTTAATTACAATAATTTACAACGATGACCTCTACTTTCATGATAGACATTCTCAAACGTTGGGTTGAAGTGACCGTCGTATAAATCTCAACTGCAAACGTATTAGGCCTCAGCCACACTGCGAGCTTTTCCAAGCGTTTCCGAGCAAAGCAGCAAATATGAAGTCATCATTCCAACAGTACAGCAAAGCAGAGCCATTTACAGCTTGCGGACATATGTTTGCTCGGGATGCTCGTGTTTGCTTTGCTTTCAGTGAAGCCTTAGGAGATCACTGCAGAGAAACATGTTTGAATATTGTCATCACATGGTCGTTGACATTTCTGCCCACTTAGCAGCTACAGAAAGTCTTCGCAAATGCACAATACCAAGAATATTATGTCTCAAAATGTAGTCAAACTTCATAAAGAGTTACCAGTAGTTTATAGTGTGACATCCGGCGCGACGCTTCGCTTCGCTTTGCTTCGCTTCGCTTGCGCCGGATGTCACACTTTTGCGGGGGTTTTTCAAAATTTTCAAAAAAATCAAAATTTCAAAAATTTAGGTAGATTTCAAATTTCACGTGGCCGAAGGGCGAAAATTTAAGTTGTCTCAAAATATCACGTGGTCTAAGAATTTTGAAAAATTTAGGCAGACGAAAATTTAAGTTGTCTCAAAATATCACGTAGTCTCAATATACCAGAAGATTGTATTCAAAATATTTATTCAAAATATTTATTCAAAATATTCATTTAAAAATGGAAGAAACAAAAGTGGATGAAACAAAAGTGGAAGAAACCGCAAGAATATATCCTTCGTTATCATATGAACGTAGTTCTACTTTAATGGACATTGAAAAGATTAACATTGAAAAAATGAATAAAGAAAAACACAAAGATAGAGTTAGGTATATGAAAGATAAGGAATCTCAATTATTATTAAGATTAGAGCATTATAAAAAATTAAGAAAGAGATGGTCTAATGCTTTAACAATTGTCATTTCATCTGGCGTTCTTACAATTCCAGTAGTTGCTACTGCTTTAACTCGATACAAAATGAAAACACATTTCCATCTTTGAAATATTTTATTCACATCACAGACAAGTACTATGTACAAGTAGCATGGTTTACAACGAATAAAATATGTTGACTAGAAAATGTGTTATGACATGATACAATTGTTTCTGTATGAGTAAAATAAAGTAAGGCTCATAGAACTATAAAACCAATGAGGACAAGTAGCATGGTTTACAACGAATAAAATATGTTGACTAGAAAATGTGTTATGACATGATACAATTGTTTCTGTATGAGTAAAATAAAGTAAGGCTCATAGAACTATAAAACCAATGAGGACAAGTAGCATGGTTTACAACGAATAAAATATGTTGACTAGAAAATGTGTTATGACATGATACAATTGTTTCTCGTAAATTGAAATAAGGGAAGGGTCATGGTACTATTATCTATTGGGAGTAGCTTACCGTTTCAATTGATTGAGTTTAAAATTTGATCAAGGGTTGGGCGGTGTCTCCCATGGCGAAGATACGAGTCAATAATAGCGAAGTTCCTTTTGAAAAATGATATAGATTCCGTCGAGTTCTTAATAAACGGAAATCGTAAATATAGTTTATAAAATTTTCTTAAAAAGATGCTATAGCCTCTCGAATAACCTAATTGTTTACAAACATGGCCACTTCCCCGGATTGCAGTCAAAGCTCTTCCTTTTATACGCGATAACTTCACAGTATTGTTCACCGAAATGTCTTCTTCTCTTCTTAAATGTGCTAAATAATTAGTTAGCTCTGATGGTAAGATGTCTCTTTGAATTTCTTCTTCAAAATTATAGTTTGAACTGATATTGATGGCGTTATCTTGCAATGTGTCTTCAAATCGATTTATCACTAAAAATTCTCTGAATGTTTTTGATGCGTGGATGTCTTCTTCCTCCCTTGGTTTAAGATATTTCTCCTGAAATTCTGTTAGCATCTCAATACACTTCTTCCGTTGATCTTCGTTCACAATAGTGTCTGAAATTTTTCTTTTCAAATCGGCAAAGGCGATGCTTGAACGTGCCATTTTCGTTAAAACGTAGTGAATTAATTATGATAAAAAATAAAATTGTTGAAAGTCGCTGATGAAATTGACCAAAATAGATAAAGGTCACAGATGATTCGTAAGCAGTCACAGTCTCGTAGAACGCTCGCAGAATGAATAATACACGCAGTAATACGTGGAATAATGGCAGCAGCTGTTCAAGTGAAAAGTTGAGTTATGCGGGTCACAAAGAATTCTCTCATACTGAATAGCTTAAACTGCTAGCAGCTGTTCATGTTGAGAAATTTGGTAACAGATGTTGCTAATGTCTTAATACAGATCAAACAATCAATATTCTCTTAACAAGAGTTCATAAGAATAAAATAGAACAATGTAACGTTTTAATTTAGATTAAATTAAATCATTTCAAATCGAATAAGTAGCAAGGAAAGTCATCATTGTGGAACAGTTTTAAATCAATACCCCTCCCTTCTGTCTAAGTAGTAAAGAAAGACATCATTAGAGAACAGTTTTAAATCAATACCCCTCCCTTCTGACTAAGTAGCAAGGAAAGTCAGCATTGTGGAACAGTTTTAAATCAATACTCCCTCCCTTCTGACTAAGTAGTAAAGAAGGACATCATTAGAGACCAGTTTTAAATCAATACCCCCCCCAGTAGTAAGGAAAGTCATCATTATAAAAATGTTTTAAATCAATACCCCCTTCTGACTAAGTAGTAAGGAAAGACATCATTAGAGAACAGTTTTAAATCAATACCCCCCCCTCCTTCTGACTTCTAGGGGTCCCTTAAGAAATTTTTTTATTATAAAATGAGCAACATAAATGAGTTTTTTAAATTATATGGAACGCAAACTACGACAAATTTCGACCTAAAGAAAATCGCAAATGAATTAGGAATAAAGAATTTTCATGTTCTAATGAGAAACGAATTACAATTCCTAAAAAATAGGCCAACAGGAACCTTCAGTTCCCGGAATAAAGTTCCATCAACAACTGTAAATTTCATAACGAATCTTCACACTTCAGACCAAAACGGCGTACATTGGTCAGCAGGTATCTTTAGTAAAAACGGAGATAATTATTATTTTGACTCATACGGGCTTCCACCTACAAATGAAGTAAAAGAATTACTTGGAACGGGAACATACAATACGTTTCAAATTCAAACACCAGGCACTACTTATTGTGGACAATTATGTCTTTATGTTTTATTTAAACTACAGGAAGGAGTACCATTTCTAGATATAATGTTAGAATTGAACGAACCGTAGGTTCTATGGCTACGCCTAACAAGGGAATTTCATTCCCGAAACGTTAGTTCCAATAATAATAATAATGATAATTAAAAATCAGTTCGTTGTAATTCATTTTGATAAAAACGGCCTCTGATATCCTCATTATCTAAATCTTTAATTTCATAAGTAATCGGATAAGTTTGATTTATTTTGCAAACTTCAAATATTTCTTTAGTCCAATAGCCAACAAAGCCTTTTTCAAATTTATTCTTATATTTAAATATTCTAACTCTATCTCCAATTTTAAATTTCGGTTTAAGTTTCTGCAAATTCGGATTACTCTCATTCAAATTATTATTCTCGAATATTTTCTTTCGTATCAAATCAGGGTCGTCAGAAGCATTCTTTGGGGTTTCTTCAATACCAGAATGAACTTTATTATTGTACTCTTCCACAATTCCTGGTAATATTTTCAACCATTTCTGATTTCTTTGCTCAGTAAATTTCTTGAATAATTTATTTTTTAACGTCCGATTGAATCTTTCTATCACTACGGCCTTCCCAGCGTTTTCAGTTGAATAAACAGTTTCAAATAGTGGCTGAACGTTTCGGTTATAAAATTCCGACCCTTTATCAACAAACAATTTTTTTGGCTTTCTATTACTTTCTTTAAAGATTTCTTCAAACGCATATTTAACTGAAAGACCACTTTTATTTTTTAAAGGCTTTACCCAAGCATATCGTGTATATAAATCTATAACGGTCAATGCGTATTTGTAGTCCCTTTCATTCGGCATATGAATAAGATCAGCACTCCAAATATCATCTTTATTAAATACTTTTACTTTTAATAAATATTTAGGCTTTCTATATTCTTTATGAATTTCAGATGCATAAACGTCTGAATTATGATTTTCATTTAAACCCTGGCCGAATAATATTTTAGCTTGTAAAGCTTTCTTAACAAACATTCTTTCAATTTTTTCTCTAAATGTAGGATTCTGAATACTATCTAATTCTTGAATCATCTTCTTGTCAGCTGCATGTCGAGAACTTAGATCATGATTTCGATAAGCTAAATCATGCTGTAAGCGGCGGCATCTACTCTATTTATTGGTTCTTCACCTGGTTTCGGATTATTATTCTCATCTAGTCTTATATCTAATCGAGTTCCTGGACCGGTATATGAATGACCAGGAAGATGTTTTTCTTTCGAATATTTACTCCAAATAAATCCAGGAAAGTTTTCTAATGTTTTTTGTATATCACCACCGAAGTGGTGTGGAACTTTGTTCTTGTCACCTCCAATATGCTGACAATTTGAGTTTTTATTTTTGTTTAATAGATAATTCAATAAATCTAAATTAGAAATTTTTAATTTAATTAAATTTTCGGAATTTTTAGAATTCATTTTAAAAGATAAAAAAAATTTAAAAGATAAAATAAAATAAATGTTTTACCGAAAAGAACCAAAGGTCTTGAGGTTATTACCTTATCATACTAGGACTTAGATATATTCCAGAACCATCTTTAGTTTCTTTAATTTCAATTAAATCATCAACATTGTGGAGAATATTTTTAAGAACTCGTTTTCCTTCATCAACTAATTTTAATTTACTAATAAAATTATCTACTATTCCTTCTCCCCTAGCAACTTTCTCTAACTCTCTGTTATGACGTTTTTGTTCTTCTAATGCTGCCTTCTCTGATTTATTTTTATTTACTGCTTGGACAATACCAGCTGTCCCACCTGCAAACACTTCCTGCTGCAGCTATGCCTCCTATTATTAGTGGAATTAATGGGAGAATACCGCCATTCTTTTCTTCTTGTAATTGAATATTCTCTATCATTGGTTTACTTATGTAATACTTTTTTTTGTTAATCGTAATAGTTTTAGGGGTATTTTTGTCAACAATATTACGTAATTTTAATTCAACAGTTTTATTATTATTACTTTTCGCTTGCGACATTTTTAATAAAAAATTTTAAGTTATCAAAAATTTTAATCTATTCTAGTTATGAATAAATTATAAGTTAAGAATTTTTTTAATCTATTCTAGTTATGAAAAATTTTAAGTTACCAAAAAATTTTAAGTTACCAAAAATTTTAACCTATTCTAGTTATGAAAAAATTTTAATTAACTTATCGGAGCGAAGCTCCTCTGGCTTTAGCCTATCCTTACCATCTTTCCATTAAGAATTTCAATAGAATATTTTACATCTTCTAGCAATAAACCATAAGCCATCAATGAAGTTGTGGAATCTTTCTTTTCAATATTAATTGTTACATCACAACCATTTTTAATAATATCTTCAGATTGTGCACTTAAATCGAAACAGAAAATTGGATATAAATGTCTCCAATCTCCAGGAGTTAATTGTGGTTCAACTCCAAATTCTGTACAAAGATTTCGATAACAATCATATCCTTCCATAAATTGATTATTGGTATCATCGAATCTTAATGGATCAATTGGATATCGAGTTTGATTTAATGAAACTTGTAAACTTCGAATTGTATTAATATGAAAAATATTATTGTTCTTATCAAAACTTGGAGAATTATTTCTTTGAAATGTTAGTAATAAATATCTTGGGGTATTCGCAGTTCTAGTAAAATGCCAGTTAAATCTTTGTTCGGAAAAAGTTACTGAACTAGCAGTTCGCTTTAGAAAATTTACTGGAATTGGTTTGTTAGTATTTAATCTTTTTGCAATAGCTGTTTCAACCTCTAAACTAGGAGTAATATGCTTAATCCACCATTCAAGTCTATCAATTTTTAAATATGCTTTTTTTCCAGTTTTGCCAAAAAGATTAATTTATTATTTGCCGTACGATGAATTATTAATTTAAATTTAAATTGATATGATATTTTGTCATAATCTAAATATCCGAATAATGGAGACAATGACCAATTTACTGTCTGTTTACTTTTCTTGTTAAATTCACGTCTTTCTTTATATGCATCATTATTTGTTTTATTTAAATGTTTTGCAATATTTTCTACATCTTTCGCAATTCCTGCGGCATCTGTTCCAGCGTGAGTTAAATCATCAACAATTATACCATCATTAGTATCAGGAAACCAACCTTCGATTTCATACTTTTTATTATTTTCACCAATTGTTACAAATCTAAGCATTGTATCAATTACACCTGGGGAATCACTTATTGTTTCTATATTTTGAGTTGCAACATCTAAACGCATTTGTGTAAATAATCTTGGAAAAAAATTATTCTCTAGTGTAATATTATCGGTATCTGGTAATGGTGTTGTAAAATTAGCATCACTATATAAAGAATATTCACAGTGTAAAATGAATCAGGTAAATATAAATAAACTCTGCTGATTATCAACTTCAAAAATTAAATCACCTCCAGTATTTACTCTACTGGAAGATCCGGGATTCATAGCAATTCATATATAGTCATTAATTATTTGATAGAAACTGGTGAACGGAGGATAATCTAATCAAAATATATTTTCGATACGCGAAGGCAGTTTTATAAGAAATAATTTGACTTTTTGTTTTTCTCACAGACAGAAAAAAAATTTTTACTAAAATATAATTTTTAGAATTTTACTAAATATAATTTTAGAATTTTACTAAATATAATTTTAGAATTTTGCTAGACCAGCTCCGCTACAGCTTTGCTGGTTAGACCGAAGGTTGCTGCTGACGCCATTACCTCTTATTTCTTCAATTGTTTTTTCATTATGTTAACTATAACCATCAACAGCTATGTTAGCAATTTTGTTTTTTGTTTCATCTGAAAGTTTTTTTAATTTTTTTAGTTCTTCAGAATCATTCCTAAGTTTACGAATAGCTTCTAGTTGTTTTAATTCGTTTTGAGACTTAACAGCATTTGATATTGCACTAGCTGTACTACCTATAGCAGCTGCTCCTTTTGCAGCAGATGTAATCAAATCTTTATTATTTTTAATTAAGTTAACGATACTACCAATACCAGAAAAGATGCCATCTCCTTCTTTTTGGACGGCACCTGCGGTGCCTAGGAACTTTTGTGTTCCGACAGTTTCTACACTATCATAATGGTACAAGGTTTCATAGATGGTTCATGAGCAATTTTATTATTTGATGCAAAATGTTTAAGATTGTGTTTATAAATTATAGGCATTTTTTAGGATTAAATTTGACTTTTGGGAAAAATATCTACGTGTTAAGATTTACGTTTGTGAATGGACAACAACTTCGAGATAACTTTATTAATTGCCTGTTGCACTTTATCTATTGCGTCAAGCAGCGTGTGATGTACTTTAATTTCTCTTCTATTAACTTGCATTTTCTGCTGATTAATCTTCAACGCCGTTTTTAGAGCATTTAACTTAATTTTAAGAACATCTAATTGTCTTTTAACAGCATCTAACTGTTCTTTATTTTCTTTAGAGTTTTCTTGTAAATTTTTCTTTAATACATTTTCTAAATTGATTTTAAGAGTTTTCATTTTATCAACTTTTTCATTAAGTGAGTTTACTTCATTTATTATTCTATTCATCTTTTTCATTTGTTGAGTAATTTTAGAACTCAATTCATCAACACTTTTTGGAATGTAGTTTGTAACTGCTTTAAATTTTTTTTAATTCTTTCAGGTAGTTTTTCTATTTCATCTTCTAATTGTTCTTTTAACATTTTTATCTGATGTTTATTTTTAATTACAGCAGATTTTAAATTTATAGAAAGTAATATTAAAATTTTTGATTGTTCAGAAATCTTTTTAAAAAGTTTTGCTATATCTGCTTCTAGCTCTCTATCCTTTTTATCAAGTTTTAATAATTTTTCGTTTAATGATTTGTCATTAAGTTTAAGCAACTTCATTTCGTTCATCAGTGGAACCAAAACATCGTTTATATATTTTTCCTTTAAATCATTGATTTGTGCATCAACATATTGTTTATTTGTTAACTCTGTATTTTGTTGTGGAAGAATAGAAAGATGCAATGGACCAGATAAAAAGTCTCCAGTTTTCATAATATAATTTTCTATCTCTATTTCTAATTCACGATTATTCGGGATATATGCACCTCCACCAACATTTGGTAACATCATTTTTTAACAATAAAAAAATAAAATTTTTTCTAATAAAAAAATAAA